>CM077233.1:0-7500 GCA_039654775.1 Spinibarbus caldwelli
GAGACACTGATGCAGTGACACATTTCTCCAAACCTGATGAAGAAACAAACTCATCCTAATCTTGGATGTTCTGATTGTTAGGAGATTTCCAGCACATTTTCATGATTGGTCTGACTCTCTCTGATTACCTGTGGTGCGTGATGATGAAGTGTTCTTGCTCATCCTTCATCATCATCATCATCAGGTGGCGTGTCTGTGATCTCTGATGGTCTCTGTGTCCGCAGTGGCCCATCCGGCACGGGATCGTGGAGGACTGGGATCTGATGGAGAGGTTTATGGAGCAGGTGATCTTCAAGTACCTGAGAGCTGAACCTGAGGACCATTACTTCCTGCTGGTGAGGAAACCTTCATCGCTACTCATCTTCATTGTGATTGTGTTTAACGTCTCTCCTCAGCTGAGACCTGAAGTACTGTGTTGAGTTATTACTGGACTCTACGCATCACTTCCTGCGTGACGTGTGTTTGTTTCTGCTGCAGACCGAACCTCCTCTAAACACTCCAGAGAACCGCGAGTACACAGCCGAGATCATGTTTGAGTCCTTTAACGTGCCGGGGCTGTACATCGCTGTGCAGGTACACACACACACACACACACACACAACACACTGGCTCTCAGTGCTGATGCGTTGGCTGATCTGTGTGTGTTTGTCAGCTGTTCTGGCTCTGGCGGCGTCATGGACATCTCGACAGGTCGGTGAGAGAACGCTCACAGGAACCGTCATCGACAGCGGAGACGGAGTTACTCACGTCATTCCAGTGGTACGACACACACTCACGCACACACACTCTCTCACACACACTCACGCACACGCACACACACACACACGCACACACACACTCTCTCTCACTCACGCACTCACGCACACACACACACACACTTCTCTCCTCTCTCTCACGCACACACACACACACTCTCTCTCTCTCTCTCTCACGCACACACACACCACACACACACTCTCTCTCTCTCTCTCTCACGCACACACACACTCTCTCGCGCGCAGCGCCACACTCTCTCTCTCGCGCGCGCGCCGCGCGCGCACACACTCTCACTCACTCACTCGCGCACTCTCTCACTCACTCACTCACACACTCACACACGCTCACGCACTCACTCACTCACAATCACGCACTCACTCACTCTCTCTCACACACGCTCTTACACACACGCACTCACACGCACTCACACGCACTCACTCACACTCACACACTCACACACTCACACTCACACTCACTCACACACTCACTCACTCACATCACACACACTCTCTCACTCACTCTCCCACACGCACTCACACTCTCACTCACACACTCTCACTCACGCACACACACTCTCACTCACTCACTCTCTCACACACACTCACTCACTCACACACGCTCTCACACACGCTCTCACACGCTCACGCCACTCACTCACTCTCTCTCTCATACTCTCACTCACGCTCTCACACACGCACTCACACGCTCTCACACACACGCACTCACACACACACACTCACGCACTCACACACACTCACTCACTCACTCACACACTCACGCTCGCACTCACTCACACACACTCACTCACTCACTCACACACACACTCTCACTCACGCACTCGCACACTCATTCACCACACACACTCTCACTCACACTCTCACTCACACACACACTCTCACTCACGCACTCACACACACACTCTCACTCACTCACACTCTCACTCACACACACACTCTGTCACTCACGCACTCACACACACTCACGCACACTCACTCACTCTCTCACACACACACTCACTCACTCAGTCTCTCTCACACACACACACACACACACACACACACACTCTCTCTCACTCACACTCACACTCTCACTCACACACACACTCACACACTCTCTCACTCACACACTCTCTCACTCACACACACAAACTCACTCACACACACACTCTCTCACTCACACTCACGCACGCACGCACGCACTCACACACACTCACGCACTCACACACACTCACACTCTCTCACACACTCTCACTCACTCACTCACTCTCACCACACACACACTCACACTCTCTCACTCACACACACTCTCACTCACACACACTCATGCACGCACGCACTCACACACACTCACGCACTCACACACACTCACGCACTCTCACTCACTCACTCACTCTCACTCACTCACTCACACACACTCTCTCACTCACCTCTCACATGCACTCACACTCTCACTCACACACTCTCACTCACTCACCACACTCTCACTCACTCACACACTCTCACTCACTCACTCAGTCTCTCACACACACACTCACTCACTCAGTCTCTCACACACACACTCACTCACTCACTCACGCACTCACTCATCACTCACACACTCACGCTCGCACTCACTCACACACTCACTCACTCACACACTCATTCACACTCACTCACTCACACACACACTCTGTCACTCACGCACTCACACACACTCACGCACACTCACTCACTCACGCACACTCACTCACTCACTCACTCTCTCACACACACTCACTCAGTCTCTCTCTCACACACACACACTCACACACTCTCTCACTCACACACTCACACACTCACTCACACACTCACACACTCTCTCACTCACACACTCACACACTCTCTCACTCACACACACACACAAACTCACTCACACACTCTCTCACTCACACACACTCACACACTCTCTCACTCACACACACACTCACACACTCTCTCACTCACACACACACTCACACACTCTCTCACTCACACACACACACTCACACACACACACACACTCACTCACTCACACACTCACTCACACTCTCTCACTCACACACACTCACGCACACACTCACTCACTCACTCACTCACTCACACACACTCTCTCTCTCACTCACTCACTCACTCACACACACACACACTCTCTCACTCAAACACACACACTCTCACTCACACACAGATGTTCATATTCAGACCAAATACTTGATGATTATTTTGGTGTTTCATCTGATGCTCTTCTGTCGTGTCTGATCACGTCGGTGTGTTTGGATGCTTACGGCCGCTTCCTGCAGAGTAGCACAGAACAGGAAGTGACCTCGAGTTCTCTGCTGTGATTGGTTTGACAGGCGGAGGGTTACGTGATCGCAGCTGCATTAAAACACATTCCCATCGCGGGCCGCGACATCACGTACTTCACACAGCAGCTGCTGAGAGAGCGAGAGGTGGGCATCCCACCGGAGCAGTCGCTGGAGACCGCCAAAGCGTCAAGGTGAGTGAGTGAGTGTGTGTGTGTGTGTGTGTGTGAGAGAGAGAGAGAGGTGGGCATCCCACCGGAGCAGTCACTGGAGACCGCCAAAGCCGTCAAGGTGAGAAAGAGAGAGAGAGAGAGAGTGTGTGTGTGTGAGTGAGTGAGTGTATGTGTGTGAGAGAGAGAGAGAGCAAGAGGTGGGCATCCTACCGGGAGCAGTCGCTGGAGACCGCCCAAAGCATTCAAGATGAGAGAGAGTGTGTGAGTGAATGTGTGTCTCTCTATATTTGTGAGTGTCTTGTGTGTGTGTGTGTGTGTGTGTGTGTGTGTGAGTGAGTGTGAGAGTGTGTGTCTGTATATTTGTGTGTGTGTCTCAATATTTGTGAATGTGAGTGTGTGTGTGTGTGTCTATGTATCTGTATTTGTGTGTATGTGTGAGAGTGTGTCTCTATATTTATGAGTGCGTTGTGTGAGTGTGTGTGTCTATATTTGTGTGTGAGTGTGTGTGTCTCTATATTTGTGAGTGCGTTGTGTGTGTGTGAGAGAGTGTGTCTCTATATTTGAGTGAGTGTGGGAGTGTGTGTATCTATATTTTTGTGTGTGTGTGTGTGAGAGAGTGTGTCTCTATATTTGTGAATGTGAGTGTGTGTGTGTCTCTGTATCTGTATTTGTGTGTATGTGTGAGAGTGTGTCTCTATATTTGTGAGTCCGTTGTGTGTGAGTGTGTGTGTCTCTATATTTGTGAATGTGAGTGTGTGTGTGTCTCTGTATCTGTATTTGTGTGTATGTGTGAGAGTGTGTCTCTATATTTGTGAGTGCGTGTGTGAGTGTGTGTGAGTGTCTATATTTGTGTGTGAGTGTGTGTGTCTCTATATTTGAGTGAGTGTGGGAGTGTGTGTGTATCTCTATTTTTGTGTGTGTGAGAGAGTGTGTCTCTATATTTATGAGTGTGTGTGTCTATATTTGTGAGTGAGTGTGGGAGTGTGTGTGTGTCTCTATATTTGTGAGTGTGTTGCGTTGTGTGTGTGTGTGTGTTGTGTGTGAGAGAGTGTGTGTGTCTCTATATTTGTGAGTGTGTTGCGTTGTGTGTGTGTGTGTGTGTGTGTGTGAGAGAGTGTGTGAAAGTGTGTGTATGCGCGTGATGGAGCACGAGCGTCTCATCCTCCAGTCTCTGAGCGTGTCTGTCTCTCTTCTGCAGGAGCGCTTCAGTTACGTCTGTCCTGATCTGGTGAAGGAGTTCAGCAAGTACGATACGGACGGATCCAAATGGATCAAGCAGTACACCGGCATCAACGCCATCAGCAAGAAGGAGTTCACCATCGACGTGGGATACGAGCGCTTCCTGGGACCAGAGATCTTCTTCCACCTGAGGTTTGGACAGACAGACAGGCACACCACACACACACACACACACACACACTCTCTCTCTCTCTCTCTCTCTCTCACACACACACACACACACACACACACACACACACACTCAGCAGTGTCTCACTCTGTTTCCTCTCTCAGTTTGCTAACCCAGACTTCACTCAGCCCATCTCTGAGGTTGTGGACGAGGTCATTCAGAACTGTCCGATCGACGTGCGCCGTCCGCTCTATAAGGTCAGGAGCAGCTGATGGTTTAGTAGTGTGTGTGTGTGTGTGAGAGTGTGTGTCTCTTGTGTGTGTGTGTGACCCCGAATGTTCGTGTATCCTCTTCCCGCAGAACATCGTCCCTGTCTGGCGGCTCCACTATGTTCCGTGACTTCGGGCCGGCGTCTGCAGAGAGGACCTGAAGAGGACGGTGGATGCGCGTCTGAAGCTCAGCGGAGGAGCCTCAGCGGAGGAAAACTCAAGGTCAGATTCACAGCAGATCAACAGCAGCGTCTGTGTGAGAAATAACAGCTCAATATCTGCGTCTGTTCCTCTCTCACAGCCCAAACCCATCGACGTGCAGGTCGTCACCCACCACATGCAGCGCTATGCCGTGTGGTTCGGAGGATCCATGCTGGCGTCCACCGTGAGTCTCACACACAAACATAGTCACACGCGCACACACCCACACACACACACACACGCGTGTTTGTTTTGTGAACTGTGGGGACATTCATAGGCGTAATGGTTTTTATACTGTACAAACTGTATGTGCTATTGCCCTACACCAACCCTACACCTAAACCTACCCCTTACAGGAGACTTTCTGCATTTTTACTTTCTCAAAAAAACTCACTCTGTATGAGTTATAAGCTTTTGAAATATGGGGACATGGGGAAATGTCCTCATAAATCACCTTCTCCTTGTAATACCTATGTCATACCCATGTCATTATACAAATTTGTGTCCTCATATGTCACAAAAACACTCACTCACACACACAACACACACACACACACCTGCGGTCTACATCAGCAGCGCTTCTCCACTGGTTTGACTCCGCCAAAGTTCTCTTGTTATTCACAACAATATTTCTCTAGTTCATCTGCTGGTAATGATTTCAATATTTTCATAATTGACAGAAATTAGAGATCAAAATAAGAAACTCAAATAATTGAAATAATAACATTTCAGAACTCCAGAAGTTTTAAGAGCTGAATGTTCTTCAGTGGTGTTTCTGCGCCTTTCATCAAAGATACTTTCAAATATGCTCATCCTTAATCTTTATCCGTAAATCAGGAATGACTGGATCAGGATTAAAGATGAGCATTTTTAAAAGGATCTTTTACTCAAAATTTCTACCCATTAGAGCTTGTCATGACTAGAAAATGTATATTTGTTATAATTAGGGCTGCCCTCGACCAAGATTTTTCTGTTCGACTAGTAGTCGTTCATTTTAAGACTTAGTCGACTAATCACACATTTATTAATAAACCATTTAGGCTAAATCATAATAATGAGCCTTTATTTGCCTATATAGCCTATAAGCGCTCAAACACACGCATAAAGCTTGCCACGGCAGAAGCTAATGATTATGAATGTGTCAGGAAAACAATAAGGAGGCTGCATTAACACTTTAATAATTTGATAAAATAGTGCTTTCTTTGTTTTTCGGCTGAAGAGATGAAGGTCAGCGACTCATCTCCGCAGTAGTGATGCACCTGTATGCATGTTTCAAACAGATTACATAATCAGAGATTGTTTTCCATTTGAATCGGTCATTGGAAAGTAGACATTTCACTCTATAGATATATTTCTCATGTCTGTGAGGCAAGTATACACAGAGTTTCGCGCTCAAGTTCACAGACCAAGACGGAAGAAAGCGCATCCTGTTAGCTCTCATTATTTTACAAAAGCTCAATGTTTTGTTATTGAGTGCACACAAATAAATGTAGTGTCTTTACAGATTTGAAAGATTATTACTCTTATCTGTATAAGCAAAAATGACGGAGTATTTTAAGAGTAAGTGACGCACCGGCGCCTCCATCTGTCCTGCAGCGAGCTGCTCTTCACACTCCACACAGACGCTTGAACACTGCCTGACTTCATCTGTGGATTTAAAAAAAAAAAAAAAATTCTGCGACTAGTAAAATTGTTAGTTAGTCGACTATTAGGGGGCAGCCCTAGTTATAACATGTTGATATTGTTATAAGATTCGATTATTTTCCGTGACTTTTCAATTCAAACTTTTGAAATGAGGCTTCATCATTTATTCTGGTTTTCCTTGTTCTTAAAAAACAGTAAAACAGTTCCTAAAGAGGGTGAAAAAAAATAAAGCTTGTTTTAATGCTTGTTTTGTCTGACATCTAAATCATTTGAAGTCCTCTAGCGACCTTTGACCCCAGACGTCTGCTTGAGGAATCTCATTTTCAATGAATCACTGGAGATTAGAGTTTATTGTACTGTGAAAAAATTCCAGAAGGAGTGTTCAGTGTTGCTCGTTCACACATAAGAGACATTTAACTGAATAAAAGCCTGTTTAATTGAACGCGTCAGAGAGAAACTGAAAAACGATCACGAGCCCTCAGTTCAGATCCACTGTCTGCTGGCCTATGAGTTATAATCAATTAAAATGTTCTGTAAATGAATCTGTGCCGTGAGAACTCCGATTACACTGATGTTTACTAATGACTGTCATTACCTTCACGCTGCAGAAACATGTGTGTGACGTTGTGTTTGTTTCTCTGCAGCCGGAGTTTTACCAAGGTGTGTCACACCAAGAGGACTACGAGGAGATCGGGCCGAGCATCTGCCGCCACAAACCCTGTGTTCGGTGTCATGTCCTAAAACTCACCACACACACACACACACGCGGGTATGGGATGGTAGGGAGCAGATGCAGAAATGAGAAATGCTTTT
>CM077233.1:12500-140800 GCA_039654775.1 Spinibarbus caldwelli
CAAAACTAACTCTCCACCAGGTTTGTGCATTTTTAAACGTTTTTTTTTCACAGCTTCTGAAAAATGCTGTAACAAGCAGTGTTTAGTGAGGATTTAATGACTTTTTTTTGTTGCAATATGAAAATGTTTAAAAATTAATAAACAATGAGACTGTGTGTTTTTCTAAATATTATATTAATATAAACAGACACAAATATTAATATTGTGTGTTTATAGTAAATAGTGTTCTGTCTTTATTTAACCTGTGTAAACATCAGATGGAACAGATTCTGATTAATACAAACCTGGAGCCAGAGAGGCTTTATTTCTGAGGTCTCACACAGCGGCTCATGACTAAATTCATAACGCTGCTGTTTAACTTGCTTTTGACTTTAAGAAAGCCTCGTTTAGATGTGAGAATGGATGTCAGTGCTGTGCTGCTGATTGTTCATGTAACAATAGGGACTTCATTACCCGTGATGCATGGCAGAGTGGGTGAAATGACATGAGAGGATAAACAGGAAGGAATTAAAGTTCGTTCAACATGTGAGAGAGACATGACTGTGTACTGCGTTTTTATTGAGAAATCTTACAGAGATTACTATACATGGTGTCAGAAGTGAACCTTAAGAATAGGTTACACAGAACCGCGTCCAGAAAAGCAAATGAAAGATGGCTGTTGCAGCAGTACAGATATCGCATCCAGTGTCTAGCGTCTGGATTGAGCACAAAGCCTGAGGAATACCAGATATACTCCTTGTTATATGCCATGGGGGACGAAGCAGACTATGTCTTTTCATTATTACCGTTGGGTGAGTCAGACAGAAAAAAATATGACTGTGTGGTGGAAGCTTTCAGACAGCACTGTGTCGGGAAACACAACGTCATATTCGAACGAGCTCAGTTTAATCGTCGATACAGAATGACGCGAAAGTGTAGAGACTTTTATAACAGCAGTACACAAACTAGCAGAACATTAAAGAGGAACTAATACGGGACCATATAGTCGTGGGAATTAGAGACAGGAGACTGTCAGAGCGCTTGCAGCTGGATCCAGAGCTAACATTAGCCAAAGCTATTCAAACTGTCAATGCGCCAGAATGATACAATCAAGAAACAACAAGCAGTGTTACACGGATCAGAATGAAAAGAAACGCACAGCTTGAAAATGGATGCGATAAGAGATAAAGCTTTAAGGAACAACACAGCCCAGTTTAGGAGACAAAACAAGTCAGACAGATACTATGACAGTAAAACAAAACAAAAATCAACACAAAAAGACTGCGGAAGATGTGGAACAGGACAGAAACATTCTTGGAAGGAGTGTCCGGCGAAAGATGCAGAATGCAGAAAATGTAAAAAATGAGGACATTTTGAAGCTGTATGTCGGACATATACATTAGACTCTGTTTCGCAACAGGACAGAGAATACCCTGAGGATGAGGAGTATGCTTTTCTGGGGGAACTGTCACAGGGACTGTTACAGAATGAACAGAGACTGTCGCTGTGAATGGCCCTCCTGTTAATTTTAAACTCGACACAGGAGCAGCCATGTCTGCAATTCCAGAGAGCATCTTCAATACAAACAAGTTTGGTGCGTTGAAACCCCCACAGCAGCATTCAAGACATTTATGTTGTAAATAAACTCACAAAATCTCTTCTTGGTCTCCCGGCTATTGAGGCTATGAATCTCATTCACAGGATTGAAACAGTCACACAACAAGACGCCAACTACATTACAGCATTTCTATCAGTGTTCAGCGGTCTAGGATTGCTGAAAGACCCATACCACATCGAGCTGCAAAAGGGAGCGATGCTGTATGCGATGTCAACACCCACACAGTCCCTATACCTCTTAGAACAAAAGTGAAAGAGGAACTTGACAGAATGGAGTCTATGGGAGTCATGGGAGTCGGTCCCACAGAATGGTGCGCTGGAATGGTAGTAGTTCTCAAACCAAATGGAAAAATCCGTATATGTGTGGACTTGACGAATCTAAACAAATGGGTCAAGAGAGAGCATCACATCCTACCATCTGTTGATCAGTCTTTAGCTGTGCTGTCAGATGCTACAGTTTTCACAAAACTAGATGCAAGGTCAGACTTCTGCAGATTCCCCTTACCCAAGAGTCAAGACCACTCACCACATTCATTACTCCAATTGGGAGATACTTTTTCAATAGACTTTCTTTTGGAATTGAACTTTGGAATCAGCACCGGATCATTTTCAAAGGTGAATGTCTCAACTGCTAGAGGACTTTGGCGGTGTGATATGTCATGCAGACAACATTCTTATCTTCGGCCGAAACAAACTTGAACACGACCAGCGTTTGAACGAGGTCTTGATGAAACAGTCATCATGTGACACACAGCAGCCACAACAGCATTTACTTTTTCCCTTTTTATTTGAAACACAGGGTTAAAGCAAAAAAAAAAAAAAAAAAAAAAATCTTTTGACTGAAAATTTTGCCTCAGCCAAACCCCATACCTGTCACACTCCCAGTTTAAAAGCCATGTTTTCTTCTTGTAATTAGGAGCGCTTGTCCTGCTAATTTTAACAATTAGGAGCACCTTCTAATCAATAATAAAAAATTCTGATCAAAAATTAGCCTTCTTAATACGAGGTGACATTTGACTCAAAGTGATTTACAGGGCATTTTTCTTTTACCTTTGTAAATGCATTTTTCTAATTTTATTAAATGTATGCAGTGTTTCCTCTAGGATTTTTTTCCAGCTGTGATGGCAGGACTATTTCCATGGACCATGCCCAAGAATCACGTGCAATCAGAATTGATTTATTTTAACTAAAAAAGGACAAATAGTAAATAATAGAATAAAAACAAATAAATAAATGACAATCAATAGCACAAACAAAAACAATAACAAGATACAAATTAAATTATCAGTACTATTTTTTCAGTTAGGTCTAACTATAATCTATTCAACTGTAAAATGACACTGGATAGTCTTCACTGTATAATGAAAGACAGCAGCAGGTTTATTTAGGCTGCTGTCTCTTTAAGACCTCATGCATGGATCTAATGTTACACTCGGCTCTATGCTTCTTTTCTTTTTAGGGGCACTTGTCCTCCTAATTTAAAAAAATTAGGAGCACCTTCTGACCAATAATCAAAAATTCTGATCAAAAATTAGCCTTCCTAATACGAGGTGACATTTGACAAAGTGACTTACAGGGGTATTTTCTTTTTACCTTTGCAATGGCATCATTTTCATCTGTCAAATTCAAAAAATTATGTTTATAAGCCTTTTAAATTTCTATTTAAAACAATATAATAAGAAGTAGAATAAGACAAATAAGTACCAATCATATGAAATTAGTATTAAAGTGCTCCTATTATGGGTTATGAAAGGTTCATATTTTGGTTTTGGGAGTCCCCAACAACAGGTTGACATGCATGCAAGGTCAAAAACGCTTTCATTTTTTTATAATATGCATTTATTTTTACCTTATTTGCTCAAGGACTCCCAAACGATTCATTTAAAGCGGTGTTTGTGAGCTTTTAACGCTCCAAAAGCGGCACCTAGTGGCAAAGAATGAATTTGCATTTTCATTCAGAACCAACGCGAAAATCCAAGTTTTTTCAGGTCTGCGCGCGCAACAAGTGGGCGGGCAATATGGTAATATTTCATTTTGACGTCAACATGAAACGGCTTGGGATTCGTTTTAAAAACGACTCGTTTCAATGATTCGGAGTCGACTCTTTCTTTTGAGAGACAACTTTATACACCCTGCACTTTCAGATTTAAAACTTTGCAGGATGTTTTCATTCACTTAGAGCTGTGTTACACACTGCTTGAAAGGTAATATTCAAAAATCCACCATAGGGGCACTTAATAAAAAAATTAATTTGTACTACAGAGGTGGCACAGAAAAACACAAAAGTGGCTTGTAGGTACATTTTCAGACGTTTAATGAGGCTCAGAGGTGGCATTATTGCAATTAAATTCATAGATTTATGTCGAGATTAATGTTTTAAATATAAAATTTTGAATACAGAAATATTAAATAATTTAAATAACTGAAATCATAGCTAAAAATGAAACTGAAACCGCCAGCAGGTGGCAGCAAGTCACTGATTTTATCACTGAATCATTCATTCAATTGATTCGTTCGAACGGCTGATTCATTCAGGAATGAAGCAAGTGATTGTCTTTATGAATGGGTAATCATGAATCACTGACTCACTAGATTAGTTCAAAAACGCACTTTCATTCATGAAACACCGCTGTGTTTGCTTTTAGAGATGAGCAGCTGCTCAGCTGTTACTTTATTTGGAACTATTTTCGTTGATGATATAGAGCAAAATCATGCAGTACTTGTTTATTGATCTATTGTATTAAATCAATAACACATTTGTAAACTTTAACAATTATTAAAAGCTGTCATTCTCCATATCGCGATATGTGGGCGCACAGAAAATGAGACTCAAAAGCACGTGCAAATGTGATACATTCCGTCGGAACCTGCGGGAATGAGTAGAATTATTATTAATAGCCGCAATCCCGCACCGAAATTCAAGTTCTGCTCTGTGTTCTCTGCTGATAACCCGACTGTGAATGATGCGAGGATGATGTCAGCGAGGAGCTGCAGCCGAGGCGGGGATGATTTTTGGTGTGCCGGCAGAACAACAACAACAACACGCTACATGTTTCTTTTCCCCTCATTTTTTTTCAATTGACAGAAATCCGTCGTAGCAACGGAAAACTTTAATCCCTGGAAACATTCCCAAACGCATGAACTAGGCTATATCATGAAATATCTTGATTCTCACCTTTATAGATTATGTTAGTTGATCTATAGTGGGCGATGGTCAAAGTAACCTAATAATGTAATATATTAACTATGCATAAAAACCTGCCTGTTTACTTAATTAACAGATATGGGTGTCATGCCTTAACATATTTTAATACGAATGACTTTATATTTAATGTGAATTTAACATTGAAAGTTAATGTGAATAAAAACATTGTAAGTTAGGCTACTAATCCTGACACTTTCATTGTAAGCTACAGAAAGAGAGCAAAGAACATTTACATTATCAAAGAACATTTTCCCTGACAGTCTAGAGTTCAAGCACTCTCAAAAACTCCCATTAAAATCACTGAAGCTGTTTACACTATGAAATGAATATCTTACTTACAGATTCGTAAACACATTTGCACTTTGTTGTTTCTGATGAGAGAATTCGCCAGAAAGATGTATTCAGTAAGCCAGCGAGTGAAGAAGAAAAACAGCATTTTAGCGATGACTCATCTGAACACCTCTGATTGGTCATTGCATTCATAAGCTCAACAGAATCGTGTGTGAGTGGTTATAATGCGCAGTGCTGTAAAAACGCGTCTGTCTCTGGCTCAGCGCCAGCCAGCGAACTCAGGTTTGAATTTAGCAGTTGATGATATGACGCGCTGAACGTTCTAATCACGCCGATGTGATTGTATTAAATATAGAAAATATCTAAATTAAAAGGCTATTTTTGTCTTTTGGAAGCTGCATTCAAAATCCACTTGGCTCAAAAATCTGAGGGGGCATGTGCCCCCTCACTTTGAATGGGCATGACACCTCTGGGTCCATCACAAGCAGACTTACAGCTGGAAAGAGATGTTAAGGTCTTCATCAATGCAGTCATGTCGTCCTTCCCGGTAACTGACAGCAGACTGGAACAGATAAAGCAATCTCAATAAAGGATACCATCTGCTAAAAGGTAAAAGAACACTGTTTAGCTGGATGGCCAGAACACATTAAGCAAAGAGCTGATGCCGTATTGGCATTTGAGAGCAGAACTGACTGTACCTGATGACATCCTTTTAAAAGGGGACAGACTTGTCATTCCAGAGGCATTGCAAAAAGACATTCTGAAAAAAATAAACGAGGGACACTAAGGAATAACGAAGTGCCGTACCAGAGCACAACACTCCGTCTGGTGGCCAGGTATTTCATCACACATTCGTCAGATGGTGGAACAGTGCCACACTTGCAGTCACCACAAAAGAGTCCACTGCAAACCACTCTTACCTACTCTTCTTCCAGCACGTCCGTGGCAAAAAGTAGGGATGGATCTGTTCGAATGGAAAAAGAAAACCTACCTTCTCATTGTGGACTATTTTTCCAGATACATGGAGATCGCACATCTGAATGTCACATCTGCGGAGGTCACAGTCAAAGCAGCCAAAGGGACTTTTGCTACAATTGCTACAATCGTCGTCATAGATCACATTCCTTGCCTCCACTGCAGAAAGATCAAAAAGTGTGGCTTGCCACAGAGAGGATCTATGGAGCTGTTTGCAAACCTGCTCAGACCCCAAGATCGTACATTATAGAAACTGATAGAGGGATGTTGCGGAGGAACAAAAAACATCTTCATCCCATTGGAGCTGTTTCTAGAGCGGACAGGGTTTACAAACCCCCAGAAAGACTGAATTTATAGATCAATTGAGTCTGTGGACTAAAGCAAATCTAGGACAGAAGAAAAAAAAAAAAAAAAAGAAAGAAAGAAAATGTTATAACAAGGTGTTCAAAAAGAAAATGGTATAACAATGTGTTCAAAAAGAAAAGGTTTATATGCAGGGCCGGATTAGGAATTCAGAGGCCCCTGGGCACAATGTCTTGTCGGCCCCGACCCCCACAACCCCACGTGCACAATCAATGTTTTAAATTATGGGTTACTATTTGTTGGAAACACCTCTAGCTTATACAGGAATTACACTGACAGGTTACAGCCTATGATCGCACCCTCTATCATACATGATTTACATCACATGATTTTCCTGGACCTGCAGCAATCTTTGCCAGAAGTATTGTAATTATGCTATCTGTACTTTATACTGGAAGGTAGTATTTGCACCTCAGTATGTTTGTACATTAACAGGATGCAATAATAACATAGGGACCCATTCATGAAACTTGCGTAAATATGTGAATAAATTCAAAGCAATCTGCGTGTAAAACAGACTTTCCCGAAAACTCTCCTCCAGATTCACAAACGCTTCGTAAGCATCAGATTTGATAGTTAAACGTGTATGTGAATGAATTTCAATCATTCATAAATAGGGTGCGCGTGCACGGTCATTCACAACACAATCCCTGCCTATGAATGATAACTACGTAAGTCACGTGTCCAGGAACGCTGTGGAATACCCTGCCCACATCCAAGCGTGACGTCACAAGCCACGCCCGTGTCCAAATACGTCACATTCTTATTATTTCGAAACAGGAAGAAGCATCGATAGGAACAAGAGGAGGTCAGGCAGGCGGAAGGCGGTTGGCAGCACTGGGGTGTGACTGAGGCGGAGATGGAAGGAAGTTGCGTGGAATCAGGAAGTGATCCGGAAACGGATGGAATGGATGGCGGGGAATTAGAAAGTTCGGCAAGTAATTGGAAATTAGTGGAAAATCGTAAAAGAAAGAAAACGTGGTATCAAACGTCTGGTTCAGAAAGTGAAAGAGATCGACAGCAAATTAGAAGACCGAAAGTAGAATTCAAGGTAATGCTAAAATTTCTGGCAGAATCCACAAAAATGTTAAACCCAATTAAAATAACTAAGGCATTGAAAGAAGCGATTGGAAAAATTGAAAGTGCAAAAATGACAAGAGATGGAAGACTACTGCTGATTTGTAAAGATAAAAATCAACAAAAAGCAGCCGTGGGACTAAAAACATTACTAGGGATAAAAGTGTCTTGTACCGTGTTGGAAGATAAGAAATGGGTAAAAGGAGTGATTTCAGGGGTTTCGACAGATATATCAACTGAATCAATTAAGGAAAACTTGTCAGGGGCAGGGGTGATTGATGTGAGGAGACTGAAATATGTAAAAGATAAACAAAAGGCGGATAGCTTGTCAGTTATGATTCAGTTTGATGAGGAAAAGTTACCTGATAAAGTGTATATTGGGTAGGTAAGTTACAGAGTTCGGCCATATGTACCACCGCCTGTTAGATGCTTCAAGTGTCAGAGATTTGGACATATTGCTGAAAGCTGCAAGGGAAAACAGCGCTGTGCAAGGTGTGGAGGTGAGCATGAATACGGGAAATGTGGACATGGAGTTCTCCCAAAATGCTGTAACTGTGGAGGTAATCATAGTGCAGGTTATGGGGGTTGTAAGGTAAGGAAAGATGCTGAGAAAGTTCAATGCTTGAGAGTATTTGAAGGAGTATCATATGCTGATGCATTAAAGCGAATCCAGAAAAGCTCAAAGATGTGTACTGAAAAGATAGTCCCGGTGGAAGATCCCTCGGTAGGGGTTGTACAACATGTAAACAGTAGTAAAATAAACGAAAATACTTTGTTGGTTGATAAGATGTCTTTTATTGCATTTATAGCAGAAGTGATCAATTGCTCAGCGCAAACAGAAAGCCGTACGGAAAAAATCAGAATAATTCTAAGAGCAGCTGGAAAATATTTAAATATAGAAGAAGTAACGGTGGATCAAATAAATGAGAAATTAAAGGTAAAGGTAACAAATTCTCAGACAACATGTGGTGGATCTTAATGGTGTTAGTAATTCTTCAATGGAATGCTAGAAGTTTGATTTCAAATGGTCAAGAATTTAAGAAATACATAGCAGATATTAGTGATAAACCTCATGTAATTTGTATTCAAGAGTCATGGCTTAAGCCACATTTAAACTTTGTGTTAAAAGGATACTCAGTAGTTAGAAGGGATAGGGAAATTGGTACGGGCGGTGGAGTGATAACATTTATTAAATCTGAGGTAGCATATAAGAAAGTTGATGTGGAGGAAGATTGTGAAGCGATGGCAGTAGACGTTTGGGCAGGAACACAAAAAATTAGAATAATAAATTTATATAATCCCTGTAAAAGACTAAATGATGAAACTTTGACTAAAATAGGGGGACAGCATAAGTCTAATCAGGTGTGGTGTGGAGATTTTAATGCACATAATACGTTATGGGGTAGCATACAAACAGATTATAACGGAAGAGAAGTGGAGGAATTTTTGGAAACAAATAATTTGGTATGTGTAAATGATGGAAGTGCTACTAGGTTGGATGTATCTAAAATGAAATATTCAGTTTTAGATCTAACAATTATGTCAGAAAATCTAGCTAAAATAAGTATGTGGAAAATAATAAATCAAAACATGATGGGTAGTGATCATTTTCCTATTAATTGTAAAATTGGATTAGAAGTCTCTAAAACAGAAATTGAAATGATCCCTAGATGGAAATTTAAGTCTGCGGATTGGGACATATTTCAAGAAGAATGTGAACAGTTTTTACTTAATTTAAGTTGTACAATAGAAGATGTAGAGCAATATAATAATGAAATCTGTGAAAGTCTTTGTAAAGTTGCAGGGAAAGTGATAGGAAAAAGTGTAGGGAGAATAGAGAAGAAAAATGTACCTTGGTGGACGGTTGAGTGTAGTCAGGCAATTAAAATAAGGAATAGGTTTTTAAAGAAAGTAAGGAAATCATATTCATTTGATGTTTTTATATTGTATAAAAGAGCACAGGCTGTAGTAAGGAAAGTAATATGTGCAGCTAAAAGAAATTACTGGAAAGAATACTGTGACAAAATAGGTAAAAATATAGATATTAGCGAGATATGGGGAATGATAAGGAAAATGGGGGGAATACAAAAATCTAATAGAATTCCTGTTTTAATAAGTGGAAATAATCAGATTATTAATAATAAAGAAAAAGCTGAGGTGTTGGCAGAAGCATTTGTAAAGGTGCATAGCAATAGCAATATATCAGATGATATGAGGGAGTTAAGAGAGAAAAGGGTAAGAGATAATCAAGAAATTTTAGCTCAAAAAGGATTATCAGAAGGCACTATGGATGCTGCTTTCACATTATATGAACTCAAGCAGGCCTTGGAAGGAGTTAAACATACGTCACCAGGAAAAGATGAAGTATGTTATGAAATGATTAAACATCTTTCAGATATCGGATTAAAAGTTATTTTAAGATTTTATAATGAAATTTGGAGGCAAGGGAGACTTCCTAGCTCATGGAAATTAGGTATAGTGGTGCCAATAGCTAAACCTGGGAAAGATCATACTGTACCAACAAATTATAGACCAATAGCTTTAACATCTAACCTGTGTAAAATAATGGAAAGAATGGTTATGTCTCGTCTATTATATGTTTTAGAAACTAGAAATTTATTACATGCTTATCAGAGTGGGTTCAGAAAAGGACGTAGTACCATAGATGCAGTAATTTGCTTAGAAAATGAAATTAGGAAAGCTCAAGTGAAAAAAGAAATGGTCCTAGGAGTATTCTTTGATATCGAGAAAGCTTATGACATGGTATGGAGGGAAGGACTGTTAATAAAATTAAATCAAATGGGCATTAATGGGAAGTTGTTTAATTGGATTATGGATTTCCTAAAAGAACGGAAAATACAGGTAAGAGTAGGTAAAGATTACTCTGAAATCTACATAATAGACAACGGAACTCCTCAAGGTAGCGTTTGTAGTCCAGTACTTTTTAATATTATGATAAATGGCATATTTGAGGAAATCGGATCAGAAATAGGAAGGTCATTATATGCTGATGATGGAGCCTTATGGATAAGAGGAAGAAATCTAAGATATTTAGAGAAAAAAATGCAGAAAGCAATAGGTATAGTTGAAAGCTGGACTAATCAGTGGGGCTTTCGTCTTTCAGTAGCAAAGACTCAGGTAATTTGTTTCTCAAAAAAGAAGAAAACTCCTGAAGTAAAATTAAAGTTGTATGAGCAAACGTTGGAGCAAGTATCTACTATTAGATATCTGGGAGTATGGATGGACTCAAAGTTAACATTTGGAACACATATTCAAAAGGTAATAAATAAATGTAAGAAAGGAGTTAATGTAATGAGATG
Organism: Spinibarbus caldwelli; assembly: GCA_039654775.1. NCBI lineage: Eukaryota > Metazoa > Chordata > Actinopteri > Cypriniformes > Cyprinidae > Spinibarbus > Spinibarbus caldwelli. Next base: position 23,328 of record CM077233.1, read on the forward strand.
TTTGGCAGGACTGGATTGGGGTGCCACAAGACATTCACTAAAGAGAATATATTGCGCACTAATTAGATCATCAATTGATTACGGTAGGATAATTTATGGATCAGCGTCAAACGCTTTGCTAATAAAAATTGACACAATTCAAAGTCAAGCCCTTAGGATTTGCTGTGGAGCTGTTAGATCTTCTCCTGTATCATCACTGCAGGTAGAGATGGGAGAAATGCCTTTAGATTTACGTGAGCTCCAGCTAAGACTGGTATACTGGGCAAATATTAAAGGTCATTTTCCAAATCATCCAGTTAAAAATGTTTTGGGAAGTTGCTGGGAATATGAACGATCACAGGTGAAAAGTTTTGGTTGGATAGTAGAACAACAAACTCAGCAAACAGGTGTTAATAATATAAATATTAGTCCTACAGTAGCATTGCCATTATCTCCACCTTGGTTTTTTTCAATGCCTTCTGTGGATCTCCAGATATTTAAAACTATAAAGGATAAACAAAATCAAGCTCCTAAAGCAATAGTAGTGCAACAGCATCTTGAGAGTGAATATTTCCATTATTTACAAATATTTACAGATGGTTCCAAAGACCCAGTAACTGGACGAACAGCTGCAGCTATGTATATCCCTCTTTATAAGTATAGAGATGGAAAAAGAACTACTAATGATATATCTGTATATACTGCAGAGATGGTGGCTATTTTGATAGCATTACAGTGGGTTGAAGAAGTTAAACCGTCTGCTGTAGTAATTTGCTCAGATTCATTATCAGTTCTTAATAGTTTAATAAGTGGGAAATCAGATTCCAGACAAGATATATTAATAGAAATTTTACAAAATCTGTATAGAATTTGCCAATTAAAACTTTCAGCAGTTTTTTTATGGGTGCCGGCTCATGTTGGTGTGGAGGGTAACGAGGATGTGGACAAGATAGCCAAACAGGCCCTTAAACATAATGTTATTGATTTAGATATACCTTTGGGTAAATCTGAAATGAAAGGTTTAATTAAAACAGCTATTAAAAATATGTGGCAGGAGAGGTGGGATAAAGGAAATAAAGGTCGTCATCTGTACAATATACAAAAACAAGTTGGTTTAGTTAGAAATAGTTATGGAAATAGAAAGGAAGATATAGTAATTTCTCGTCTGAGAATTGGTCATTCTACCCTCAACAAATCACTTCTAATGATAGGGAAACATGATTCTGGTCAGTGCAATAAATGTGGACTTCCAGAAACTGTAGAGCATGTAATAGTCGATTGCTTGGCATATGAAAGTGAAAGAATTCAATTGGAAAACGATTTAATTTCTGTTGGCATAGAATCTTTAACTTTGCAGAATATACTTAATAGTTCTTACAAAGGATATAAAGCTCTTATCTCTTTTTTGAAAGCAACAAAGTTATATAAAAAAATATAGAATATATATATTATTATTTATTTATTTTATTTTATTTTATTTTTTTATTTTTTATTTTTTTTTACTTCTGATATCAATGCCTCACACTCCATCCCAGTAGGTGGCGGAATATGCACCAAAGCTGGTTTGCCAACCGCCATTAAACATCAAAGAAGAAGAAGAAGAAGCATCGATAGGAGTTGGAGGATTGGAGGCGGTTTGGCAACAGCTGATCTGTGACTGGAGGGTGCATGGCAGGAAGTGGAGTAGATTCCGGAAGCGATCCGGAAATGGAGGATGAAATGTTAGGCGCGGAGGAAGGCGGGAATGGAAATAATGAGTGGAAGATTGTAGAAAAACGGAAAAGAAAGAAAAGTAGTGCATCTGAAACTGACAGTGAAAAAGAAACCCATCTGACAAGAAGAAGGAAAGAAGAATATAAGGTAGTGATGAAATTTGAAACTGGATCTTTCAGTATTATTAATCCACTGAAGTTATCTAAAGCAATGAAGGAAGTGATAGGACTGGTTGAAAGTGTTAAGAAGTTGAGAGATGGTAGACTACTAATATATTGTAAGGATAGTAGGCAACAAAAAAAGGCTCTAGAAGTCAAGTCGATCATGGGGCAAAGTGTGATTTGTTCAGTACAAGAAGAAAAGAAATGGGTTAAAGGAGTAATAACAGGGATCCCCACAGAGGTACCAGTTGAAAAGATTAAGAGAGGGATTACGGGAGCTGCAGTGATCGATGTGAAAAGATTAAAATGTTATAGGAATAATGAAAGGGGAGATAGCCTCTCTGTGATGATTCATTTTGATGAAGATAAACTGCCAAGTAAAGTCTTTTTGGGATTAATGAGTTTTTCGGTAAGACTCTATGTACCCCCTCCACTAAGATGTTATAAATGTCAAAAGTTTGGACATGTAGCGGCTGTATGCAGAGGCAAACAGAGGTGTGGCGGAGAACATGAGTATGGAAAATGCGGGCAAGAAGTTAATCCCAAGTGTTGTAACTGTGGAGGGGATCACAGTGCGGGATATGGAGGGTGCAAGGTGAGGAAACATGCGACTCAAGTTCAAAACGTTAGAATACAGGAAGGACTGACATACTCTGAGGCTCTTAAACAAGTAGGAAAGAATTTGGAATCAGGAGAAAAAAGCAAAGAAATCAGTCAACAAAAAATGGAAATGACAAAGGAAAAAACAAAAGAGAATTTTGGGATTAAGAACAATGTTGCATTTGTTACTTTTATGGCTGAAGTAGTGAATTGTTTGGCGCAAACTGAAAGCCGGACAGAAAGAATCAGAATTATAATCAAAGCAGCAGAAAAGTATCTAGAGATTGAAGGTATTTCGGTGGATATGATTAATGAGAAGTTAAAGATGCAAACTACATACACTCAATCAGGATGTGGTGGTTCATAATGGTGCTTTTAATATTTCAGTGGAACGTGAGAAGCTTAATAGCTAATGGGCAAGAGTTTAAAAAATTCATTTCTGATTTGGAAAATAAACCTGATATAATATGTGTTCAAGAAACATGGCTCAAACCTCAGTTGAATTTTGTGTTACAAGGATATGTGGTAATTAGGAAAGATAGAAAACAAGGTAATGGTGGTGGGGTAACTACATTTATAAAACAAGGTGTGGGATATAGGAATGTTGTAGAGAGTGTAGACAAGGAGGTGGTAGTGATAGAAGTCTGGGAAGGGAATCATAGTATTAAAGTAATTAATTTTTATAACCCATGTGAAAAGTTAAATAAGGAAGTATTGGAAAATATAAGAGGTAACACAAATCAGAAAGTAATATGGTGTGGTGATTTCAATGCGCATAATACACTATGGGGAAGTGTTAAAACAGATTTTAATGGGCTGATTGTGGGAGAAATGTTAGATTGGGTTAGGGTTAGTGTGTGTGAACAATGGCTGTTGTACAAGAATAGACGTAATTCATGGGCGTAAATCAGCTTTAGATATTACTCTAGTGTCAGAAAATCTAGTTAGAAAGTGCGAATGGAGTGTAAGTAAACAAAGTACAATGGGAAGTGATCATTATCCAATATGGTGTAAAATAGGTGTGGACATTACCCAAACCTTGGTGGAGAGAATTCCAAGATGGAAATTTAAAGAAGCCAACTGGGCACTTTTTGAAGAATTGTGTCATAAGGATATGTGTGAAACGGTAGGTGATACTGAAGACATTGAAGAGTTAAGTAAGAAAATAAGTGAAGTGTTAAGAAATACGGCTGAGGAAATAATAGGAAAAAAGAAAACTAAAAATAGTAAAAAAGCAGTACCGTGGTGGAATATAGAATGTAGTAAGGCAGTTAGGGAAAGAAATAAAGCGATGAAGAAAGCTAGAAAATCTGTGTTGTTTAGTGAGTACATTAAATATAAGAGGGCGCAGGCAATAGTGAGGAGAGAAGTAAGAAAAGCAAAAAGAAATTACTGGAGAGAATATTGTAATAGAATTGGGGAGGAAATTGAAATTAATGAAGTTTGGAATATGATTAGGAAGATGGGAGGGATTCAGAAAAATAATAATATTCCAGTTTTAGTAAATAATGGAAAAATAGCAATAAAAGACAGTGATAAAGCAGAGATGTTAGTGGAAACATTTGTTAAGGTGCACAGTAATGAAAATATTTCAGATAATATGAGGAAATATAGGGAACAGAAAGTTAGGGAGAATGCTCACATATTTGTGAAGAAGAATCCATCAGGAAGTATGTTGGATTCAGAATTTACTTTGTATGAGTTAAAAAGAGCGCTTGCGGGAGTCAAACATACTTCCCCAGGCAAGGATGACATATGTTATGAGATGATTAAGCACTTATCAGATTTATCATTAAGTATGGTTTTAAAACTTTTTAACAAAATATGGGAGACAGGGAATTTACCAGCAGATTGGAAGCATGGGGTCATTGTGCCAATAGCCAAACCAGGAAAAGACCATTCTCAGCCAATTAATTATAGACCTATTGCGCTGACATCAAATTTATGCAAAGTTATGGAACGGATGGTTATGAATAGGTTGACTTACGTGATTGAAAGTAGGAACATTTTTTCAGCATGCCAAAGTGGATTTAGAAAAGGGAGAAATACGATGGATTCAATATTATGTTTGGAAAATGACATTCGAAAAGCTCAAGTTAATAAAGAAGTGCTTGTGGGAGTATTTTTTGATGTAGAAAAAGCCTATGATATGTTGTGGAAAGAGGGGCTTTTAATGAAATTGGAAAGCTTGAGAATTGATGGAAAAATGTATAACTGGATTTTGAGTTTCTTGTTTGGAAGAACGATTCAAGTAAGAGTAGGGACTGCTTTTTCTCAGATTCTCCCAATTGAGAATGGAACTCCCCAAGGAAGTGTGAGCAGTCCTATTCTTTTTAATTGAATGATTAATGACATCTTTCATAACGTTGAAAATGGAATAGGAAGATCGTTGTATGCGGATGATGGAGCTCTTTGGAAAAGGGGACGAAATGTTTTATTTGTAGAAAAAAAAATGCAAAAAGCAGTAGATGAGGTGGAAAATTGGGCGAATAAATGGGGTTTTCGATTTTCTGTGGCAAAAACACAAGTAATATGTTTTTCGAAAAAGAAAGATAATCAAAGCGTGAATGTAAAAATGTATGGTTGTCAGCTGGAACAAGTTAATGTGGTACGATTTTTGGGTGTGTGGATGGACTCTAAATTAAATTTTAGAATACATATTCAGAAATTATTAGAAAAATGCAAAAAAGGAATAAATGTATTAAGGTGCTTATCAGGAGCTGAGTGGGGGGCAAGATGTCAGTCATTGAAAAGAATTTATTGTGCTGTGATTAGGTCAAACATAGATTATGGTAGTGTAGTATATAGTTCTGCGAACAAAACTTTACTTAAAAAGATAGAAGTAATACAAAATCAAGCTTTGCGCATCTGCTGTGGTGGATTTAAATCTTCTCCGGTGGCTTCATTACAAGTTGAAATGGGAGAATTGCCTCTAGAACAGCGTAGGTTTCAATTACGATTAAGGTATTGGTCTGGTGTAAAGGGACATCTGGAAAACCACCCAGTCAGACGTCTTCTGAAAGTTTGTTGGGAATATGAATATAAAGAAATGGCAAGCTTTGGTTGGGTAGTAAGGAAGGAGGCAAACAGCTTGGAGTTGAAAGATCATGAAATTGCTCCTTCGGTTGCTATACCAGCAATTCCCCCTTGGTTGTTCCCTATGCCGATAATAGACTTGAAAATTCACGAAATAATAAAAAAACCGGAGATGAACATGTCAACTGAATTAGTAGTTCAACAATATTTAATGCAGGAGTATTATTCTGTGTTACAGGTATTTACAGATGGGTCTAAGGAACCAGAGTCTGGAAGAACAGCAGCAGCAGTATATATTCCTACTTTTAAAATAAAAATGGCAAAAAGGTTATCAGATCATGTGTCAGTTTTTACTACTGAAATATTAGCTATCATAATAGCTCTACAATGGATTGAAGAAGTTCAACCTGAAAGAACTGTGATATGTTGTGATTCAATGGCTGTGCTCACTAGTTTAATAAGTGGTAAATCTGAAGCAAGGCAAGATTTAATATTTGAAGTTTTACAAAGTTTGTTTAGAATAAGACAGATAAGGATAGAGGTAAATTTCCTCTGGGTACCTGCACATGTGGGTGTGGATGGAAATGAGGTAGTAGACTTGCTAGCCAAGGAAGCATTAAATCATCCACAAATAGAAATTAAGTTAGCTTTAAGTAAAGCTGAATTCAAGAGAGTGATATCATTTGAAGTAAGAAAGAAATGGCAAAAGTTATGGAATAGTGGGTCTAAAGGAAGACATGTTTTTCAGATTCAGGAGTATGTTGGAAATGAGAGGAAAAGATATGGAAATAGGAAGAAAGAGGTCATTATTACGAGACTAAGAATTGGACATACAGCATTAAACCATAGTCTTTATAAAATAGGTAAACATGAATCGGGAAAGTGTGACAAATGTGGAGAATTAGAAACAGTGATGCATATTCTTTTTGAGTGTCCTGCATATGAAAGGGAGAGATTTCAATTAAAACAAGAATTAGGATGGTTGGAAGTTGATAATATTTCTTTAAAAGTATTATTAGGAAACGGGCCAAGGCAATTAAGAGTACATGAAGTACTATTTAAATACTTGAAAAACACAGGAACCATAGATAGAATCTAGGTTTTTTTTTTTTTTTTTTTTTTGTATTTCTTTCTTCCAAATGTATGTACACTCCACACTCCAGATCAGTAGGTGGCGGTAATGCACCTTTTTGTGGGTTTGCCAAACCGCCATAAAACACCAGAAGAAGAAGAAGAAGAAGAAGCATCGATAAGAAGATAAGTCAAATTGTTTGCCAGCCGCTAAAAAGAAGTTTGCTGTGTTGGTAAGTAAAAAAAATCTTTGGTCTTTAGGAAGACTTAAAACGTTGACAACGTTTGTGTGCATATGTTTAAACAACAGCTCAGCATGCTTAGTATGTGTTTTGAACTGCACACAAGCACGTTATTGCTTAGCTAGCAGTAACATATAAATATGTGTGTGTGTGTGCGTTATCCAGCAAGACAGTGAAATGATGGGGTTCCTCAATCAAGATACTGTGCAAGGGTTCTGTGATCAGTGTCATTAAAAATATCATATGTGTGGGGAGAGGTAAATACATATGTGAGAGGGATCAAATGTGTATATGAGTAGGTGAGAGTGTTATGTATTATAAAAAAGGGTTATTAAAAAAATTGCACATTCAGTCAGAGTTCATTTTATGTCATAAGAATGAGTTCACTATATATTTATTAGTGCACTGATTCTTACAACATAAAATGAATGCTGACTGAATGTGTACTTTTTTTTTTATAATACTCATCTCACCGACTCTCACACATATGTACTTACCTCCCCCCACACACAAAACACTCACTCACATACATATTATATTTTTAATGATATACACTGATCACAGCACCCTTGCACAGTAACTTGGTTGAGCAACCACATCATTTCACTATGAATTGCTGGATAACTCTGTGTTTGTGAAAAAAATTATTTTTGTATTATTCTGTATTAATGGAAAGATCATATAATGGTTGTCAATGTTTGTTTGTCATGTTTTAAAGCATTCTACACATTTTTGGTCCTAGCCCGATGCAGAGCAGTTCTGCTGGATGAGGGGTCCCTGCTGCAGTTTCATCAGTAAAGAAAATGACTCGTTACAGTTCACTCAGAGGACCACATAAGCCAAGCAGTGGTGTGTGGAGGTGTGCTGGGAGCATTTCTCTAGATACTGTATTGATTGATTTTTGTGGTTTAAAATCATAAATATTCTTGTATGTACAATGATGAGGTAAATGATGAGGTAAATAATATTTAGTGGACAAATATGCCCCCAACACACACGCATTCTCTATTTTTAACAGGAGCGCCAAGAGGACATAAAGTGGAAGTTTGTAAGGGACATTGGTCCAGCGTGGTGCAGAGTCACCGTGAGTTATTCTGTGGGGAGGTGAAAGGGCCTGCCTTTCTCCAGATGGACAGTACAAATCAACAGAATGCCATCAAAGACTACCTGGGGTCGAATCAAATGAAGTAAGAGATGTCTTTTTATTCATCTCTCAGGACCTGAAGTGGGACATTCACATTGAGTCCATTGTCAAAAAGGCCCAGCAGAGGCTGTACTTCCTTCTCCAGCTGAGGAAGTTCAACCTGCCACAGGAGCTGCTGAATCAGTTCTACTCCGCCATCATTGAATCCGTCCTCTGCACTTCAATAACTGTCTGGTTCAGCTCAGCTACCAAATCTGACCTCAGAAGACTACAGAGGGTAGTCCGGACTGCTGAGCGAATCATCGGTACAACCCTCCCCACTCTCCAAGAACTGTACTCATCCAGAGTGAGCAAAAGGGCTGGCAAAATCACTCTGGACCCCTCACATCCAGCACACTCCCTCTTTGAACTGTTACCGTCTGGTCGACGCTACAGAGCTCTGAGCACCAGAACGACCAGACACAGGAACAGTTTCTTCCCTCAGGCCATCTACCTCACAAACAGTTAAATGTTCTCCCCACTGTGGAATAAAACATGTGCAACACCCAACTATCCATACATATATTTATTATACATGTTTTTGATTTAATAAATCATACATCTATCCACATTCCCTTGCATAATTTGTATATAGCACATCTGTTCAATACAATATATTGTCTATTGTCCTTTTGTCTATTATGTATTGTTTTCACATATTTATTTTTAATCACTTGTTTATTTTGTTATCTGATTCTGATTGTTTGAGTATCCGGAGGAGCTGGACGTATTCATATCTAATTGTCTTGCTGAACAAGGCTTGAAAGTCCATGCCATGTTTCTGTGAATAATCTAACAAGGCATGGAGTCTCTATGTAGCTTATGTATGTATGTGTGCTGCATTTCAAGAACTGTTTATCTGATCATTCATTTATGATAGTTGGAACATATCTCTTATAGAACATATATTTTTTGTAAAATTTGAAATTTAATTATTTTTGTAAAATAATAAATATAAAAATACCCGAAGAAGCAAGGGATGTCTGTTTATTCATCTTTAAATATATGGAGGACCTGGACACACTTCATATGAAGTTTTGTTGATGAACAAGGCCTGAATGTCAATGTCATGTTACTTGTATAATCAAGCAATCTCTATTTAACATATGTATGTGTAGCCTACTGCATATGGAGAACTGTCAATCATATCATTCATATGATAACAATTTATGATAAGTGGAACACATCTTTAGAAAATTAAATGACAATTATAAATTATAAAAATGTGTTGTGACTTTTACAATAACAAAATCTAATTGTCCCCTTTAAATTTGATAAATCTAAAAGGTGTCTTAGGTAGTTTAAAATCGATCGTAATAAATGTGAATTTATTTCATTGCATAAATTAATAAGGTAAGGTGTAGCGGTTTTTATTACAATTAGCCTAATTTAATCAACCAATGCAAGTGTTTTACAGGCTGTTGTGATGACACCTTAGACATATTAAATATATTAGATTTAAGTTGTGCCATTTTAGCCTAGACATCCTTTAAAGAAATAAGAAAATGTGTATTAGTAAAACGAAATACAACATTATTTTATTTAGATCCCTAAATAAAACCTTACTTCCGGGTTTCCTCGTACTGGGATGGGGAATCACAAGAGGTGACGTATATGATAGGGGCGTGGTTTCTGATGTAACGCTTTGACATGGGTGTGGCTGTATTGTGTATGGGCGTGGCTTATGATGTCACACTTGGATGTGGGCGGGGCTGGATGTCCACCGCAGGATGCAGCGAGCCCTGCATGGAATACTCTGGACTCCTTTCTCAGGTTTGGCTCCAGTAGATTTCATAAATACACACACACACACACACAAAATAAGACTAATAGGCCATAAGCCTAACAATAAGCATTCAAATGAACGTGTCCATCAAAGCATTTTTGCCAGGTGCTCTTCTGAAAATGGCGGCACAGCGTTTTTCCCGCTGACGATTTAGTTGCTAAGATGTGGAAGATCCACGGCAGTAACGTATTACTAGTATCTCATTTTTAAGAATATTACTGAATATAAAAATGCACTAACCAGTAATATTGACTTCTCCAAAATTATTGTTCAGTTGTTGCACAAGTAGGGTGCAGCATTTGTCCCGCCCCTCCTCCATTGATTGGACGGCTCAAGTGACAGTGACGAGCGCTGTGTTTTACCCAGAGTTGAACAGCTATCAACTATTTCTATAGTCTTTGTCTCAGCTCCAAAAAAAAAATCAAAAGCATCAAAAGGTAATTCTGGGAGTCTAAAGCTTTACTACCTACACTACTGAAGCCTTGAAGTTGAATGTGTCTTTTTTAAATATTGAGTGTCAACCAGACATTGGTGGCCGGAGCTACAATAAGCGTTTGCCAACAAGCCTGCTATTTGCACAATGTCAAGACACTGCAAACTTTTTTTTTTCTTCCCCTCGCTTGGGCCCCAAGTGCGCATGGGCCCCTGGGCCTGTGCCCATAATGCCCATTGGATAATCCGGCCCTGTTTATGTGTTGGTAAGGAAAAGATATTGCATTGCTTAGCTAAAAGGGGGAGGTGTAACAATAGGGACTGCATTACCCGTCAAACGTTCAACATGTGAAAGAGACATGACTGTGTACCACGTGTTTATTGAGAAATCTTACAGAGATTATTATACAGTTCATTATCAGACTGAAACTCATCCGGTCTTTCTTGAGTCCATCGCTGTGGATGATTTACTTCATTTCCTAGTGTTCTTATTAGATCTGGAGGTTTATTTGTGCTCAAAGAGAAATCTCCACAGACATATCTGCTGTTTTCAGTGTCAGTCATGACTCAGTGTGTGTTGTTCTGAGTGTTTTCTGTCGTTATAAAACCCCAGAGCATCACGTTTCATCATCACTTCAGTGCATTTACTGTCGTAGATCTGAACTGTCATCAAATAATCATAGTGTGATGGAGGCACATCTCCACATTCAGACAGACACGAAGCGAAGATCAGATGCTTCCCTCCTCTGTAGATAAATGAGATTAACACTCTGTATTTTTGTTTTAGTTTTGTACTGTTCATTTCTCATCTTCATTTTTTGTCTCCTCGAAGGAAGCGTCTGTGTTTTTTAGCAGCAGAGTTTACCGAGCGCGCTCTTCCCACACGTTTCCAGTCGTAATGGATCTAATGATCTTCATGTTAGTGCTGTAGAACCGCTCGTCATCTGCTGGCTCGTTAAACACACTGAGGATCTGTATTAGTGTGTGTCTGCTGCAGATGTCTGAGGTCTGGGGTCCGAGTGAGGAATTGCGCTGTAATAACACCCACAAATGCAGCTCATCATATGCACTACATAAACACTTGAAAAGAGATGTTTGTCAAAGATGTTTTCTCTGTTTTGGGGGAAGGACATTGTTAATATAGAGTAGACAGTAAATTACAACGCAATACATTTACTGCCTCATCTACAGTCTCTAATGTGCAGATCAGAGAGCGTGTGTGTTTCAATCCGTTTGCAGACTGTGTAGTGTGTAGTGTGTAGTGCTGGTGTGAGTGATGTCCAGCTGAAGTGTAGCTCATGCAGATTTACTGCTGTCCTGTAGACCTCTGTTATGACCACTAGAGAGCGTCTGAGTCTCACAAACAGCCTTCAGAGGAAATAACGCCTCATAATTACGCTCAACATGGCAGCCTGCATGAACACAGTGACACCATTGATTCAGTTCCTAAAAATAAAGGAAACAATCATGTTTTCTGATGCGTTTATTTTGAGATTTGAGATTTTCTGTGGTGCTGTTCAGTTTATGGGTCATTCATTGCTGCTCTTCATTGTGTTTTCATAATATACTGTATAAAATATGACATGATGTTTTAAAGATGTGAGTCATGCTAGGTTTTCTTTGATCGCAGTATTGCAATGTTGTGAGTTTAAATGAGTGTTGATTCTGCTTGTTCTTGTTGTACCTTATGTCTTTCTTATGATCCGCAGTCAAGTCAAGATGTGTGTATTTGTGTAGCATATATCTCACAATACAGCATTACAGAGACGCTTCAGTGCTTCACAGAAACTATGCTGTAATGTCTTTGAGAAATACATTATTATTCCTCGTCATCGGGTCGCTGCGGACGGCTCATGCTGTGATCTCTAACCTCGTGATGAAGAATATTACAGGCTTTAGATGCTGAATGTAAGAAAGCTCTGCCTCCTTTTGTGGACTTTTTGCCATTTAGGCCTTTATGAGTAAGTAGCAGCATTTTGTAATTGATGTGAATCCTGACAGGTAACTAGTGTTTGTATGATATGATTGATGTGATGAGTTTTTATTGCCATGATTCGTGGCCTAATGGATAGAGAGTCGGACTTGTAACTCAAAGGTCGCAGGTTCGAGTCTCAGGTCCGGCAGGAATTGTTGTGGGGGGAGTGAATGTCCAGCGCTCTCTCTCTCAAGACTGAGGTGAGACCCTTGAGCAAGGCACCGAACCCCCAACTGCTCCCCGGGGGCCGCAGCATTGGCTGCCCACTGCTCCGGGTGTGTGTTCACTACTCTGTGTGTGTGCACTTGGATGGGTTAAATTCCGAGTATGGGTCATCATACTTGGCCACAAGTCACATCCTTCCTTCCTGAACTGGTGTCCACAAAACAAATGAACAGTTTTGTGTGTAATTCAAACTCATCTGTGTTCGGAGTAATAATTCATCAACAGCGTGAGATTCAAAGTGAAAGTGCTGTTTTATCCTGTTTTTGGAGCGTGTGTTACATTCAGTCACATCTGCAGGAAAACGCTCTGATGTTGTTGATCAGATTATGTGTCAGTTTTAAAGCTGTGTTCCTCAGTTAAGAGAGTGTCAGTGAAGGTCGCTGAGGTCAGAGGGCAGAGGACTTAACAAACTTTATTAATAGTGCCAAATCCAGCACGTACTTGTGCAATTATCACTCTGACCCAGAATAATTAACATACAGTCCTGAGAGAGAGAGCGCTGTCTCACCTTAATGAGTGTGAATCTGCCGACTCACACACACACACACACACACACACTTGTTTCGCTATCCTTGTGGGGACATTCATAGGTGTAATGGTTTTTCTACTGTACAGACCGTATATTCTATTGCCCTACACCAACCCTACACCTAAACTTAGCCCTCACAGGAGACTTTCTGCATTTTTAGATTTTCAAAACACTTCATTCTGTGTGATTTATAAGCTTCTTTACCCGTGGAGACCTCAATTTAGGACCCCACCGTGACACGAGTCCCCATGAGTCTGTGTGTATTCAGGTTTAAGTCCCCACTAGGATATAAAAACAGGTACACACACACACACTCACACGCACACACACACAGGGCTGTTTCTAGCCAATTTGATGCCCTAGGTGAAATCCTTATTGCTCCCCCCCCCAAATTTTATATATATTCTTTTCAGACACCAGTTTCTTGTCACATTCAAATTGATTGTCATAGTAACGACACTAATTTATGGAGATTCAGCGCATTGTGATTTCCACAAATCTGAATGCATTATTTGTAAACTGACTTAAGATAAACATTTTGCACAATTATCTGTAATATCATTGTGTTGCCACTAGATGCCTGTATAGCCCTATGTAACAATCCCTAGTAGCTAAGACATTGCACATAATTTACACATAAATCACACATAAATTAATTTTATTACATTTGGATTTGGATACATATTTAGATACTATCAATGGCTACTTTTTGTCTTTATCTGTTTTTTGTTCAATTGTTTTGTTGTTGTTGCTTGAAACATTGATTTAAAGTGTCAGTAATTGCATTATTATTCCAATCAAACTTATAAAACCCTTTGTTACCCCAAACTACATATAAAAGCCTGATCAATGGCATAAAAGTAATCAATGCAGCTACTTAATTTTTTGCTACTCATTAACGCGTGAACTTCCCCTTTAAATAACGTGCTCTGCCCTCTATGTGTATGATGCTGCTCCCATTAAGTGCTGTTAGAAGTGAATGAATTGATTCAGCATTTCAACACCTCCGCAAGCATGCATTAAATTCAACAAAGCGGTTTAATAAAGGATGTATAGATCTTGTGAATTAGCTAATTTTACTATACCAATATTGGCTGTTAAAGTTTATATGGGAATTTTACATGACATGATCCTTTAACAATGCATTGGCGCAAAAACGCACACCTTTTGGACAAATCTCGCAACATGATTTATCAACTGCCACAAATATTTCCTAAACAAAATACTGATTGTGTGCACTTTATTTACTGTACCAATATTTTAAATTGGCCTTTAAACTTAGCTTTATTGCATGGCAAAGCAAAAAAGCGTTACCTTGCCAAAGCACTGACAGAGCCCATTGATCTAATGGCATTGATGAGCGCTCCAAATGCAAGCATGCAACAATCAGGCAGCAACTGACAGCGCTCTGATCCAATGGCATACAGGCATCGTCAGATTGACAGTACTCTAGCCCAATGATGTTGGGGATCCAGTGGGGGCGGCAGTCATATTTCAGGGTGTCCGTGCCACTCTTTATCACAACCCTGCTAAAATGTAGTGCCAGTAGGTGCGCTCATTGGCGCCCCTTCAGCTGGTGGCGCCCTAGGCGACCGCCTAGCTCGCCTATGCCTAGAAATGGTACTGCACACACACACTCTCTCTCTCTCTCTCTCTCTCACACACACACACTCACACACACACACACACACACACACACACACACTCACACTCACACTCAGCTTTGATTCTTGTCTTTATTAATGAGGGGAAAAGCGGTGTAATTAGTGATACGACTGCATTATGCCTTAAATCATTATCATCATCTAGTTTCGTGTATATTCCATATAGCTAAAGCTGTAAAGCCAACTCCTTGTTACAAATATGGTAGAACCATCACTTCTACCACAAAAGACTGCTTTATAAATAATCTTCCTGATTTATCTCAGTTCCTCAGCATATCCAATAGCTCAGAACAACTTGATGATGTAACAGAAACTATGGACTCTCTCTTTTCTAGCACTTTAGATACGGTTGCTCCTTTACGCTTAAGGAAGATTAAGGAAAAGAGTCCAACACCGTGGAATAATGAGCACACTTGGGCCCTAAAGAGAGCAGCCCTGAAAATGGAGCGCAGCTGGAGAAAAACAGAATTAGAGGTATTTTGTATTGCTTGGCGGGAAAATACTCTCTCCTACAGCAAAGCCTTAAAAACTGCTAGATCTGCTTACTTTACGTCTCTTTTAGAAGAAAACAAACACAACCCCAAGTATTTATTCAATACAGTGGCTAAATTAACAAAAAAAAATAACATCAGCAGGTGCAGACATTACCCAGCAGCACAGTAGTAATGACTTTATGAACTACTTTACTTCCAAGATCGAAACTATTAGAGATAAAATTGTAACCATGCAGCTGTCAGCCACAGTATCGCATCAGATAGTGCACTATAGATCCCCTGAGGAACAATTCCACTCATTCTCTTCTATTGGAAATGAAGAATTGTATAAACTTGTTAAATCATCTAAACCAACAACCTGTATGTTATACCCCGTTCCATCTAAGCTCCTAAAAGAGGTGCTTCCAGAAGTAATAGATCCTCTTCTGAATATTATTAACTCATCATTGTCATTAGGATATCTCCCAAAAACCTTCAAACTGGCTGTTATTAAGCCTCTCATTAAAAAAACACAACTTGACCCCAAAGAATTAATTAATTACAGACCGATCTCGAATCTCCCTTTTCTGTCAAAGATATTAGAAAAGGTAGTATCCTCACAACTATGTTCCTTCTTGGAGAAAAATTATATATGTGAGGATTTCCAGTCAGGTTTTAGACCATATCATAGTACTGAGACTGCTCTCATTAGAGTTACAAATGACCTGCTCTTATCATCTGATCATGGTTGTATCTCTCTATTACTGCTACTGGAACTTAGTGCTGCGTTTGACACTATCGACCACAACATTCTTTTAAATAGAGAAGAAAATTATGTTGGCATTAGAGGAAGTGCACTGGCATGGTTCAAATCGTACTTATCTGACCGCCATCAATTCGTGGCAGTAAATGAAGAGGTATCATACCAATCTCAAGTGCAGTATGGAGTACCTCAAGGCTCAGTACTTGGCCCCTTACTTTTCACGCTTTACATGTTACTCTTGGGAGATATCACTAGGAAACATGGTGCTAGCTTTCACTGTTATGCTGATGATACTCAGCTCTATATTTCTTCGCGACCTGATGAAACTTACCAATTTGCAAAACTAACGGAATGTATAGTTGATATCAAAAACTGGATGACTAGCAATTTCTTACTGCTAAATTCTGATAAAAAAGAGGTGTTAATTATTGGACCAAAAACTTTTTCATGTAATAACCTAGATCACTATCTAATACTTGATGGCTGCTCTGTAAATTCTTCGTCATCAGCTAGGAACCTAGGCGTACTTTTTGAGAGCAATCTTTCCTTCGAAAAACATGTTTCTAGCATTTGTAAAATGCATTTTTCCATCTTAAAAATATATCTAAATTACGACCTATGCTCTCAATGTCAAATGCAGAAACATTAATTCATGCGTTCATGACCTCGAGGCTAAATTATTGTAATGCTTTATTGGGTGGTTGCTCTGCACGTTTAATAAACAAACTCCAGCTTGTTCAAAATGCAGCAGCTAGAGTTCTTACTAGAACCAGTAAGTATGATCACATTAGCCCGGTTCTGTCAACACTGCACTGGCTCCCTATTAAACATGGTATACATTTTAAGATCTTGCTAATTACCTATAAGGCCCTGAATAGTTTGGCACCTCAGTATTTGAGTGAGCTCTTATCGCATTATAGTCCTTCACGTCCGCTACGTTCTCAAAACTCTGGCCATTTGATAATACCTAGAATATCAAAATCAACTGCGGGCAGGAGATCATTTTCCTATTTAGCGCCCAAACTCTGGAACAATCTACCTAACACTGTTTGGGAAGCAGACACACTCTGTCAGTTTAAATCTAGATTAAAGACCCATCTCTTTAACCTGGTTTACACATAGTACACTATTGCATTTCTATAATTCAAATCCATTAAAGGATTGTTAGGCTGCATTAATTAGGTCAACCGGAGCCGGGAACATTTCCCAAAACACCCAATCTACTTGTTACATCATTAGAAGAATGGCATCTACGCTAATATTTGTCTGTTTCTTTCTTATTCCGAGGTCACTGTAGCCACCCGATCCAGACTGTATTCAGATCAGATGATCACTGCAGTCACCCAGATCCAGACTGTCTCCAGATCAGATGGTGGATCAGCACCTAGAGATGACCTCTACAGCCCTGAACGTCAGCGGAGACAAGGACAACTAGATGAGCCCCAGAGACTGATCCCAAGTGAAGACCCTGTCTCCTAGACAGCCATCGGGACAAGACCACAAGAACCAGATGAGTCCTCTGCACAATCTGACTCTGCTGCAGCCTAGATTTAAACTGCTGATTTTGTCTGGCCAGAGGAGAATGACACTATTTAGACAAACTATTTCCCCATCTAAATACTGTAAAGCTGATGTAAAGCTGCTTTGACACAATTTGCATTGTTAAAAGTGCAATACAAATAATAGTGACTTGACTTAACTGTCGATCCTGTCTGAGCTTGTTCATTCATTTGGACTCAAAGCTGTTTGTTAGGAACTGTTTCTCTTCGCAGAAGCTTTATGTTTACAGAGCCAATAAAATATTTCTCAGATTAATTTTATGTCTAATTATTAATCTAAGTAATTATTCTAATTATTTAGTTATATGGCAAGTAGTCATGTAATAAGCAGGAGAATGTACATCCAGCTGATTGTTATCGCAGTATAAACCCCTTCAGGGTGACTCGAGACTCCTTGTTGAACCCGACTGTGATCGGGTCGTGTAACAGCTTCAATCTGCGATAACCAGCTGATGTACGTTAACCACAGATTAAAGACAGATAGTCAGTTAGAGTGTGAAAACACACACACACACAAGCTGGTGTAACTGGGTCAGACGTTTTTTTTTCTCTCTCGTTCTTCATCACCTCACACAAGGTTCTTCTCACCTTGACTAAATCTGGAGCTCATGAAAACAGAGGCAACAGATGTGTGAAATAAAGCAGTGAGTGCTTTGTGTTTTCAGGATGTTTGGAGTTTCCTACAACTTCAGAAATATACAAGCATTGAGATTACATGTATGTGCTGTTTAATAGTCCAGTACTGTGAGAGAGCTGAGAGACGCTGTGATGTTTCATACGATCATAGTCTGATTATTATTTGCTTTAATATTAACTGCAGAGATCAGCAGCATCTGTCACATGCTGTCAGTTACAGCAGAAAATCGCTGTAACTCGTTCCTCAGCTCGTATGAAGACATTAACAGTGAACAGTTAGTTAGAGACTGTAACTGAACAGCACTTGAATAACAGCTGCAAATAAACAGCTTTCAGTTCACACCGTCACATTCTCTTGTCTTGTGTTTTATTGACTCTTATTTTGAAGTATTGTTCCTGTGTTCTGTCTTCCTGTGTTTAGTTCCTGTTTCCTCTGTTGTCTTTGTCTCACCTGTTACTCATCATTATCCTCTTGTTACCCTGTGTATTTATATCACTGTGTTTCAGTCTTTGTTTGTCGGTCGTTGTCTATACATTCTGTGTGTAGATGTTGTGTGGTTTTGGTTTCCTTGTTGTATTATCTTTTAGATTTCATTAAATATTGCTGTGTTTAGATCCTTGCCTCTCCTTGTCCTTGCCACCACCGTGACACACACTGAGAGTACAAACGTAACAATTCAGTTTTACACCGAATCACTTACTAACCTGTGTGTATGTGTGAAGCCTCACATTTCTGCTTTAAACTACAACAATCAGATCCATGTGTAAATGTGTGTTTTTATTTATTTATCTGAACAAACTGAGGAATGAATCTGAGCTCTGCATAAACGACAGCATGTCACAGATGCATTCAGTCCTTCAATGATTCAAACCAATCCTTGATTCAAGAGGTTTTGGTAATATTTAGTCATGATGTGGTCACTGTTGTTTTCATAAAGGTTCATTTGCAGGTGTTTTTTTGAATATGAACATGTTGTGGTGCTTAATGCTGGTGTTGTAACCCTGTTTCTGCTCCGGTGTCTGTGTTTTAATTCTCAAATGCTGCTGTCAGTCTCATCTTAATTGCTCTGTTTGACATCTGACCTGCTGCAGACTCACAGCGGAGATTATTATATAATCATACAGGACTAGAGATACAGTTAATGACTGAAGGTAAAGGGAAAATGTGAACTCTTCTTTCCCTGACAGTGTTTTTTTTAAAAAGGTTGCCAGCCACCATCAGCTTTTTTTTTTTGGTCATTTTCACAAAACTTTCATGGCTCCCAGAATATTTTGTTGTTTGAATATTTGAACATGCAATACACCAAAATAAAGAACAGAGCCTCTACTTTTAAACAACAAAAAAAGTTTTATTATAGATTTATGTTAGAGCTGTCAAAATGGCTCAAAATCTATATTCAAATTTTGTACTTAAATATTATCAATATTCTAATTATATTCAAATATAAAAGGCATAATTTCAGTTTGGAGAAAAACGTTTTTGGCTTCTCTCCTGAAGCCACAAGAGGGCGCATCGAGCAAAATATTACTAATTTTATTGCTTTGTTTATTCAAAGCAATAAAATAACCTGACTATCTGTGAAAAAGTGCATAAATAATGTTTACCGACCGCAGGCTTCAGGAGGGGATGTAGACGCTTAGAAGAGAGCAGAGGTAGGAGAGTGCGGAGCCTGTGGCTGTTCTGTAGGCGAGCACCAATGACTTGAACTTGATGCGAGCCGTGACTGGTAGCCTGTGCAGAGAGATGAGAAGCGGTGTGACATGGGCCCTCTTGAGCTCATTGAAAACAAGACATGGTGCTGCATTTTGAATCATTTGCAGAGGTCTGATTGCACATATTGGAAGTCCAGCCAGAAGAGCATTGCAATAATCCAGCCTAGAGATGACAAGGGCCTGGACGAGAAGCTGTGTTGCATGTTCTGTAACTGGTCCCCGACTGAGCCTGGTTTCTCCCAAGGGTTTTTTTCTCTATTTCTGTCACCGATGGAGTTTTGGTTCCTCTGGCTTGCTTAGTTGGGGACATTTAATTTCCAGCGATTATCATCGACTTGATTGCACAAATACTATTTAAACTGAACTGAGCTGGATGATGACATCACTGAATTCAATGATGAAATGCCTTTAACTGAAAATTTAGTGTTTAATATTGTCCTTCTGCTTTATGGACACACTATTTTCCTATTTCAGGGCTCGCAAAATTTCAGAATCCCTGGTAGCCCTTCAGGCAGGTACTCTTCAGATTTTGGTAGCTTGAAAATTAATTTAACTAGCCCAAATAAAAAAAGACCATTAATGTCAATCAAAAACATTTTCACAAATATCAACGAATATCAAGGAAAGAGTTTTATTTTACTATTTACAGGGTATCTGCAGAATTTTTAAAAATAAATTTAAAGCAATTTATGACTTTTTAAGAGCTGCACAAATAAAATGAATATGGGAACATAAAAACATGGGTCGATATGCACAGTTGGGCATTGATCTAAACATAAGATAGGCTTTTTGGAAATGCAAATTCATTCTCTGCCACGAGGTGGCGCGCGCTCATAAAGCTGCTTTATAGAGACACCCCTCGCTGCAGATTGTAGCACGGTGACGTCAGGTACCCACGTCACGTATGTGTTTACCGTGCATGCGCAAAGTGACGTATGGTATGTCTATAAAACGCATGCGCATTAACGTGGTGACAGCGCATGCGTGTGTAATTTGCATTGCGTGGTGACGTTAGGTGTTTTCGCGTCGTGCGTGACATAACACGTCATTAAAACGCATGCGCATATAGAATACTCTAATAAAATGTGAAAGTATTAAAGAACACTAAGGTGGAAAAACAAAACAAAACAGTAAAATGTAATACAGCACATATCCATGATTTTAACCATGTCTCACCTGAGGTAAAATTATACAGAATTACAGTTTATTCTGTAATGTCTGTGTAGTATTTTATTTACAATTTATTAACATTCTGTTGCACTTTACTTCACTGTGTATATTATAATATCACACTTTAATGGCATCTTATATATTTCTTATTAGGATAGTCGATATTACAAAAGATAACTATTAGTCGTTAGCTCTAGTGGCGCAGCTGGTAAACGTGTGTTAGTCACATCTTGACGCGGTCCACCCGGGTTCAAATCCGCCTTTTGGCGAAGTTTTTTTTCTTCTCTTTTCAAATTTCAAATAACATCAGAAAAGCATTTATTTTCAATAAAAATGAAAAAAATAATCAAAAAGTTGTGAGGGAGGGCTTTATTGTCCCAATAAGGTGGCATCCATTTAATAATTTGAATTAAAATTATAATTTACACTCCAAGTTATTATTGCATAATGTTTTATAATTTACTACAATACTGAAGTGCAGATAATTGCCACTGTTTACAATAAGTAGTATAATTAGCAGAAAATCTTGCTATTTTAACAGTATAAATAGAATAGCTATTTGCACTTATTTTAATCTTTCCTCTGGTTCTTATTTATTTATTTTGTATAATTTTGGACATTTTTCTTTTGCTTTGGCAAGTCTGCATGTGAAATATTTAAGCAAATAAAGTAGTTTTAAGTTAAATTGACTACATACAGTATATTTTCAGTGTCTGCATCCCAGTTTATGCATGGCTCCTCCAAAAAAACCAAACTGATAACAGTGATCTTTTTTTTTTTGTTTCAAAGAACAAAACAGAAAATATAATTGCATATACAAATACAGATTAAGACTATAGACTATAAACATGACACATGAGAAAGAAATAAAAATATTGCATCTACTCATTCTGAAATTCACCTCCATCACTGATAAAACAATTGTCATGAATCAGACCTCTGTGGCTCTCTCCAATGGCCACCGGAGGGCACCCTCACCTGAGTATTGACTTTCCCGGACTCCAGTTCCCATAATTCCCGTACCTGGACTAATGACCTGCACAGGTGTTTCCCATTAACTGCCTACTTAAGCAGCGTACATTCTCACACTCATTGCGAAGTCTTGTTTTGCCCTGGCTGACATTTCTGAGCGTTATTGCTGTATTCTGTGATCTTCCCGTGTATGACCCTGGACTGTTTACCTCTGTGGATTCTCTGCTGCCTACCCTTGTGATATTGCTCTTTGGAACTCCGATTGTGTTGCTGCCTGCCCTGACTCCTGCCCGGCATTGTTTACGTCTCTGCCTTGCCTCTGATATTCCTGACACTGTTGTTTGATCACTGCCTGTTTGACCCTGTCTAAGTTTATTAAAGTGAGATTGCAAATGGATCCACACGCCTCAGACCCTTCATTACAACAATAAACCGAGCAGTAGCCCTCAAATTCTTTGAATGAATAAAACCCATGCAGGACTCCCCTCCTGCCATTCCCAGCACACAGGTGGGCAATCTTTAAATATCTCACTGCACCGCAGGCAATGGGTCAGTGAACACGGCACCCGGAACTCCTGTCTGTATTGTGCAGAAAATGTACTCCAGTTCATGACACCTAATTTACATAAAAGAACAAACAATATTAAAGCAATATTAAATCATTTTGAAGAAAGGCAAAAGAGCCATACAAGGAAAAGATTTTAAATGCATTTTGAAATATATTATAGGATGGTGTTAGACAAAGAATGTTATTTGCTTTGTCTGTAAAGTACCTAAGAGATTTAATTTATAATCAGCATTAACATCAACTAAATTAAAAAAGTTTGTCAAGTCAAAATTTAGGTTGGCTTGGCTTGAGAAAGTATAGCCTCAATTTGAAAGTTTTACAGTTGAGGGCAATACAGTCTATCAGGGGGGAAAAAAACAGATAGTTGAGAGGAGACAGACACTCAAATACTTTTTACAGTACTCACTACATGTTAAGGAGTTAAAGAAATATCTGTCTAGCCACATGAAGTGGGCCTCTTCTCTGAATTTTGTCTCACTGACAATGTCCCTAAAAAGTCACATGAAGGTAAATTTAAAAGGTAACACTTTACAATAAGGATTCATTGGTTAACACTAGTTAATGTATTAATTAACATGAACTAACAATGAACAATACATTTGTTACAGTATCTATTAATCTTTGATAATGTTAGTTAATGAAAATGACAAATATGACTTTTTTTTTTTTTTTTTTGCAATGCATGCAACCGTCAATGGCATTACTTTTTTAATGTAAGAAAGTCTTTCTGCTCTAATTTAAGACATCTTTAAAGGCTCAATTTAGGCGAAATAAGACTTTTAAAGACCAGCAGAATCCCTGTCACTTCGAACACAGATCATAAAACATGCCATAAATATTTGAAATCGCACACATTTGCAATGACACTCTCTATGATCATGACCAAAGCATCCTTACAATTAAAAGCCACAAACACACATTTTTAAGAAAACAAAAGTAAATGTTCTTTGACTTACTGCCACCGAATTTCAAATCCACCATACCTTTAAAACATCCAGAAGTGAATGAACCATTATTGAACCTGCGTATTTACAGTAAACGTAAAGTATGTACCTGACGTCACCGCGCTACAGTCTGCAGCGAGGAGTACTTGGCTTTATCAGGCATTATAGGCAAGATGAAATGAAAATAGCACTGATACGTTTCTGAGGACAGTCGGTTCCCTTCAGAGATGCATTCACATAAAGACATCCGTGTCGTGTTTTGACTTTAAAACGTGCAGCACTCATATTTATTCAATGACACAATTGCCTTTTGAAGTTTAATCCAGCCATATTGCGATTCTTGCCTTTCCACCTCCAAAGACCTCTTGAAATCCCTCAATACCACGATTTCTCTCCACCCTCAACACCACGACTGAGGTGCCCTTGAGCAAGGCACCGAACCCCCAACTGCTCCCCGGGCGCCGCAGCATAAAAATGGCTGCCCACTGCTCCGGGTGTGTGTTCACGGTGTGTGTGTGTTCACTGCTGTGTGTGTGCACTTTGGATGGGTTAATTGCAGAGCACAAATTCTGAGTATGGGTCACCATACTTGGCCACATGTCACTTCACTTCACTTCACTTCACTTCAAATTATAATTAAGACTTTTCTAATACCATTTAACGTATTTAAAACTTTTTAAGGCCTTAAAAACTCTTCAATGTAGTTGTATCAAATTTAAGGACCCGTGGGAGCCCTGTATTTAAAGTAACCCGTCAGGCAGGGCGGTGATACATTTTGGTAGCCCGACTGGAAAACACAATAGCCCCGGGACGTCGGGCTAGCGATTTTGCGAGCCCTGTATTTGATACTGTAAAGCTCCTTTGACGCATTCTGTATTGTTAAAAGCGCTATATAAATAAAGGTGACTTGACTTGACTTGACTTTTGTTAGGAAGGGTCTGATCTTCCTGATGTTGTGTAGTGCAAACCTGCATGATCATGCTGTTTTTGCAATATGATCTTTAAAGGTCAGCTGATTATCAAGGATCGCCCCAGATGAGCCCAGTTGGATGGTAAACTGCTGCTGTACTGAAGGAGTGGCTGGGAAGATGAGAAGCTCTGTCTTTGCCAGGTTGAGTTGCAGGTGATGTTCTTTCATCCATGCTGAGATGTCCATCAGGCAGCCTGAGATCCGAGCAGGTATCGTTGGATCCTCTGGTTGAAATGAGAGATAGAGCTGTGTGTCATCAGCATAGCAATGGTAGGAGAAGCCATGTGCCTATATGATGGGTCCCAGTGACGTAGTGTATGTGGAGAAGAGGAGGGGTCCAAGAACTGATCCCTGAGGAACCCCAGTGACCAGTTGATGTGATTTAGATGCCTCTCCTCTCCAAGACACCCTGAAGAACCTAGCTGTGAGGTAAGACTCAAACCAGTGGAGTGCAGTTCTGGTGATGCCCAGCGATGAGAGACTATAGCACGCAAATGGCTTGAAATCGAAACTAAGTGCGGTACAGTTTCCCACTTAAGCGCAAATTAACAGGTAGCAAAAAGTCTTTTTGTAATTTCTAATTACAGCCAACAGCAAACAACATGCACAATCAGAATAGACTTTTTAAATAAAATAAGCAGTAAATGAATGAATCCTCCCAACTAGCAGATATTTACTCTAAACGACAGTAACCGAAAACTGGTATTAAGCAAAACACTTATGCGCTCTTGCCGTCTCCACAGTCAACTCGCTTTTAACAGTTCTGGAAAGTCCAGGTTTTTCCTCCTGTTTTCTTCGCTCTAGTGCAGAGTTCTCCACTGCAGTTTTCCTAATTCCTCACAAATTTAATATCTATTTAGAGAGAAATTATTCACATGACATTTTAAATGTTCTTCTTTCTTCTTCAAATCATGATTTTATGTTGTGCATTTCTAGAGGTTTGTCAATATTTTGGGCACAATTTATTACTCTTAGTTCAGAGTGGGCAGTTCCACAAATGCCAACCATACAATGGAAACTTCAGATTTAAAATAGTTTGTTTAGGTCTGTATGTTAAACTTATGGATTAGTAAACTGCTTCATTTATCCGGCACACATTTCATGGCTTCAAACGAGGGATCATTAATTAGCTGTTCATTTAGGTTCTGTAGGCATGAATTCAGATTTAATATATGTTGACATAACCTGATATTCTGCATTTGGTTGTAATACACATAAACGACCAAACTGTCTGTACAGAAGGAGATGAAGCGCTTGGTAAATTCATGACAGCTCCAGTGTGAATGTGGCTTTGATATGAGAAGTATTTATATCAATAAACCATTTCCAAAAACTCAAGATGTCTGAGAATCAGAAACTGTCACCTCGTCGTCAGCACTTTCTGAAATGAATGAGAGCGTGGTGTTTGTGGAGTCAGGTCTGTAAGGTTTTATTGATCGTAATCACAGATGCACTGATGATGAGCAGATAGTTGAGCTCTGGTTCTCGGAACAGTTCGCGTTATTTCGGAGTGATGGATGTGATTCAGGCGTCGGTGAGGAGGCAGGACCGATTAGATATCTGCGCTGTCCGGTGCTGCTCAGTGTCTATCAGTCTGTCTATCAGTCGGTCTATCAGTCTGTCTATCAGTCGGTCAGTCGTTCCGTCGGTTGTGTCGGGATCGCGCGTCATCCTCCCGCCCCTCGAGCGCAGCATCAGTCCGCGCGCTGCTCGCGCCCGCCGCTCTCCATCCCTCCTTCGCAGCGGTTTATATTCGATCAGAATCGGAGCACCGTTCAGATCGATCAGAATCAGAGTCGGAGCACCGTTCAGATCGATCGCTCGCTCGCGCTGCGGTGGAATGATCAAGACGCTGCTCGGTCACGGACGCTAGCGGCGACACACCGGGGTTTTTGGGATTTCTCAGCGGCATCTGAAGCGGAATCATGACGGCCACCAAAGAGCAGCAAAGCCAGAGACCGAATCCGCAGGACGAGGTAACGAACAGCATCTTCTCGCGTTACACGGTGCTTTTTCGTCTCGTTAGTGACCTGTTTTTCCCGAATCCGGTGAGTATCGCGCGCGCACCAACCCAACGCCCGCGCCGTTCATTACATCATTATCTCTCGGTTTAACTGCAGAGGAAATATCTAACGGATCTGCTGTCGTGTTTCTCCATCACCGGTCAATCGTTATTCGGTTTCTGCTCGTGATCGTGATTGAGAGCTGGCCTCGCGCGCGCCCGTGTCTGTGTACCTGTCCAGTCGCGGGAGCGCGCTGATGGTGTGAATAATTAATGGCTCGCTATTTCTCTGACAGAAGAGCGAAAATCTGCTGCATTTCCATCAAATCTGCGTTAGACGCCGTCAGTGACGAAACACCGACTGTGTCTAAACACAACACTCAGTTTTGCGGAGCTGGTAGTGCTAGTTCCCTCATGATGAGTTTTACTTTGAAATCTCTGTCAGTGTTTAAAGGGAAGGTTAATCTGAACTCCCCGCTGTATGTATCTATCACTATTGCTTTAATTAGCATCCCGTCATTTTTGTTAATTTCATATAACAGACGTCCGACGACAGAATTAATGACATGGATTTTCACAAGTACAAATACTCCATGTAGTCTGACTGTTAAAATAATATCATAACATCTTATTGTTTAATGTTGATAAAATGAAATATTCTTTGAAAATAGAAAAAAAGAAAAAGAAATCTTTGGAAAAAAGAGAAAAGTTCTAGTGTTTA
Organism: Spinibarbus caldwelli; assembly: GCA_039654775.1. NCBI lineage: Eukaryota > Metazoa > Chordata > Actinopteri > Cypriniformes > Cyprinidae > Spinibarbus > Spinibarbus caldwelli. The sequence continues at coordinate 50,415 of CM077233.1, forward strand.
TATATATATATATATATATATATATATATATATATATATATATATATATATATTGTTTTTGTTTTATATAACTACCCAAACTAAATGAGACTGCATTCAGATGCTTTATTTGTTCATCATCAGTCCCAGTTTGTTAATTTGTGATATTCTGATGGTTTTTATGGCGATCCTCTGTAACCCGGAGCAGCTGGATGTGTTTGAGTCCAGTCACGCGTTCACTCGCTGCAGGTTGTTTGTGTTTGTGTTTGTGTTTGTGTTTGTGTTTGTGTTTGACAGCTGTGCTGCTCGTGTCAGAGTCGATCATCTTCACTCACATTCATCTTCAGACGATCTCCAAGCCTCTCGCACATGCTCATGCAGAGCTTTTAAAGAGAAACTCATGGCTGATATTCTGATGTACCTGCAATTCAGCTGTTATAAATAGAAAATTCTGCCTGCTGGGATATTTAGTGTAGATCAAAACATGCAACTTTGTTCTTTTCATTGAAAATGCTTTTTAGTCTCCATTTTCACAGCTGGGCTTCAGATGCACAACCATGATTGCTTTTATTATGGGGTTTTAATGTAGAAAATGTGGCATTTATTTAATGACTGACTGGCAGAGGCAACTGCAAAGACTCTCACATCAAACACAAATGTTCAGTACAAACAAGAATAGAAATAATTCATTCCTTTGGTGATTTTCACACCAGGGATGATCATTTACTCTATATCGAACCAATTTTTTTTGTTGTTGATGTTTTGTCTATTCTGTGATAAGCATGTGGCGATTAGTAAGATTTGAGCTTTGATCATGCTTCTCAAGCCTCAGTGGAAGAAATCTGTGTGAAAATGGTTCTTCTGCCAGCACAAAGCCTCACAAGTGCACACTTCAGTTTTTCTTTAACTGGTCAGACTGGAAGTGCATTGGAAATCATTCTGAATGTTATTCACTGCAGGTGTGTTAAAGAAGGAGTCAGTCTGCAGGTTTGTCGTCTGCTGCTCTAAACGCTCCAGCTCCTTAAAGTCTGATGCATTCTGATCTCAGTGTTTTTATTGTTTATCAGCTGGGAAAATCACTCTGATTCCAACAATACTGTTCCTTTATGCGGTTTATTATCAAAAATAATTATTAAAAACTTGAGTCATTATTAAAACTTTGTTATTGTTTTTTTTTATTTATTTATTTTTTATTTTTATCAGTGATGTGAACAGGTTTTAAAGGATGCAATGATTCCCAGTCTGAAATCTGTAGCGATTTTAATGAACATTTCTTATAGTGCTTTTGAGGAAATAGTGCTTTTGGAAAAATTAAATTAAATTTTATTGCTAAATGGCAAGATATGTTGAGTAAAAAATGTATTCCTTCAAAAGGCATGTTTATACAGACATTTTGATAACTTTTCACAGTATTAATGCACTACAGTAATTGGTTTTAACGATATGACAGACATCCAACCCTGCAAAAACTCATTTCAGGGAGTTTGAGCAACTTGTGATTGAATCACAGAAAACACACTTCAATAAGCTGGAAACAGGGCTTCTGTCTCTCGCTCGATTTACAGGGTGTTGTATATAATTTGCGGGCGTCAGGGATCTGCTATCGATATCCGGGAGACGCTGGGACAGGAGGGATGTCTGATATGAAATAAACACAAAACACAAAATATGGGAATCTAATCCATTCATTAGATTCAGAAGACTTGGCTTGCCATTTATGTTCTTTTTGAAGTTTGTATGCACAAAACCAGATGAAACATTCCTCAAATATCTTATTCTGTGCTCCGCTAAAGACAGAGAATCATACGGTTTTAGAACGACTGGAGGGAGAGTAAATGATGACAGAAATGTTGTTTTTGAGTCCTTCTGCACTGCAGTGTCAGGATATGTGTGATTTTATTTATTTTTTAATGTTGAAGTGTTCATTTCTCAAATACCAGTTAAAACTGCAGATATGACTGGTTCATTTCCCTTGAAGAGTGTAACACAATGAATCTGCTATCAATCAGACGCTGCTGTCTGTGATCTGTGAATCTGAGACTGTCTGTTTGTCTGATCAATGGAAGAAATTACACGCTTCAGCTTTTAGCAATTAACAACAACATTTGTCTCAAAATATGTTTAAAATCTGTTAAAATTAATTAATGTTTTGTTTTAATGTTTAAACATGTAATGTCTGATAGTCAAGTCAAATTGAGAGTATGATGAGATGAGGAACTGAATGCTTCTGCAAAACCTTATTGTGTTAAAGAAAGCCAGAGTTTTGAGATTTGGTAACAGTAGTGTATTATTATTGTTGCTACATTTGTAAATGTCAGATGATATTCAGTGCTGTTTGTTAAATGAAGATCTGTGTGTTTATGGGCAACACCGATGCGGTTTGACCTCTGACATCAGCTCAATGAATGTATTTGACATTATGATGCTTCACAAACACAGCATTAGCAGCGGCTCTCATTCATTATATATCAGTTTCTCTGTTCTCTTTTGAAAAGCACACAATAACATTATGATGTCAGATGCAAGAAACCATAAAACTACATCTAAAAGCAGCACAGGGCTCGGAGAAATGTCACTGTAATTCAGTGTCTGGATATCATATAATGATGTATTTCATTACTGCGTTAAAGCTCTAACTGTGCCATCATTACTGTAGAAATCTGAAGCACAGTCATGTTTATGAACACACACACACACACACACACACACAGTCACATGTGTTGTCAGGTAAATGTTCATCCCTTATGTAAATAAACTATAGGAATGAATTGTGTCTTTTCTAAATGCAGAATATTTCCATTTTACTGTGAAAAGACTTTTACTCTCTGTCTCTGTGAGATTGCAGAGGTTTCCAGATGATGTGTTCAGTGGCTGGTTGCATAAAATGCTTAGATTAGTCTTACAAGTAAGTCATCAGATTTTTTTTAAATAACTTTTTTAAGCCAGTTACATAACAAAAACGTAGATTGGTCTAATTTGAATCCAAAAAGTAAGAGTTGCTCAGTGGCTCGGACTGGATCTTAAGACAGTGGCTAAGTTTATGTAATTGGCCCCTGATGTCCATTTTATTATTCTGACATGCACAGACCTTTATATATAGACTTTAGGAGTATTTTTGCACAGTGACACTGCTGACGTTTGCTTACGTGGGTTTTTTATGGTTTTTGAGCGGTTCATGTGTGTGTGTGTCTTCTGTTGGAAACACTATTGATTGTGGTGTTTGATGGCGTGTGAAGGAGAGATCCTCCGCTCGTGTTGAGCGATGAAGGATGAATCTGTTCGTCCTCTGACCGTCCTAAACGTGTCCTCGACGAGGTCAAAGCGAGCAGTGTTTCACGTGTCACCTCACTAAAAATAGCGGCACGCTCTCTCAGTCTCACGCTCACCGCCGAGGTTTGAGGAGTTCATTTTCATCAGTTCCTTGTTTTATTTTTATATTATTGCTCTCTGAAGTTGCAGCAAATCACCACATCACATCTTTAACCCCTTCATCCGTTCTGCAGAGAGCTGTAATGTGGAAGTGTTTGGTGCCTTTGACCGTTGCAGTATTTCAGTGATTTATGATCCTCTGAAAGGACAGCGATTATCATTGACTGAAGACATAATGTACAAGATTAAATATGACTGTCCTTTAAATCAGGGTCTGTTTGCCCTTCTAAACTGGACCAGAGTTTTGTTTCGGTCACGCTGATCTTGAATTTTACTGTCTGTATTATTGTTTTATCACATTCACTGCTGAAGTCCGTGTGGAGATCTGACGATATCTCAGAGTCGTTTCAGTCTCTATACCAGGATAAACGTGTTTGATTAAAGACGGGAGACATTAGTTTTCATCAGTGAGCAGAAACGCTCCTGTACAGTGTTTCTAGTCCTTCATGAAGGTGAAGGTTTGAGAGGTTGATGGATGACTGAAGTGTTGGAGCAGAAAGCCTTTGTCCATCATGACTCCACATTATCTGCTTCATATGAGTTGTTCTTCTGTTATTCAGATCATTTAGACTTGTCTATCATCAAGTACAAATGAACTCAAATGAAACCTTTATTATTCCTAGATGTTCATCCCTCAGCATTCCTGTGCCGCTGAAGAAATGAGGTGTTTGTGTGTGTTTGTGTTTCTGAAGGACCTGTCGGGCATGAGTCCTCCTCAGAGGAACTGGAAGGGGATCGCGATCGCTCTGCTGGTCATTCTGGTGGTCTGTTCTCTCATCACCATGTCTGTGATCCTACTCACTCCAGGTACTGCAAACACAGCTTCATGTTCTCACAGCGCTTGTGAGGATCCTTCCTGAAATTAGTAAAATCTGGAGCGTTACTCGATCCTCTGTTTGTTACATGACGCGTGACGCCTTCAGCGGCTCTGTTTCTGACCCGATGCTCTTGTTTGTCTGTTTGTGTGACAGTGGATGCGCAGCCCGGCAGTGACACCAAGCTGATGGTGGAGGATCTTTTCAGCGCAGATTTCTACGTACATGACCCTGAAGCTCGCTGGATCAACGGTAAGACGATACGGCCATAGAGCCACACGCACCATTCATTTCTAATGGATCTCATTCATTAATCATCTGTACACCATCATGAGCTCTTACTCACAGCTGATCGCAGAGGATGATTGATCACGACCGCAGACGCTGAGCAATAAACATTATAAAACCAGCCGCTTAAACGAGAAGAAACCCTCTGACCGACACGTAAATCTAAAGTTGTTTTGTTACTGCTCTTCAGGTTTATCTGAAACGCTTGAGACCACAAATATAGACCAGCAATTTAAGCAGTTGCCCAGCCACAGCGTCGTTACTGTCCGAAAGCCTGTCCTAGGAACCAAAGTTGTTGTCCACGGACTGATTTACAGAGTGACACACAGGAAGACAGTTTGGTGAATGCTCATCTCTGCACACTTGTTTCATACTCTGTATAATGCGTTTATGCTTTGATACCATTAATACAGATATCATTGCAAAGAATACCTGGTGCAGATGACAACCCATAGACTGTTCAATAAATCTTTGTGACGAATCTCTTCTCCAATCCCTGATTCTCTTATCGGAATCCCGTCCATATTTGGCCGCCTCAGTCAGCGGAATATAGAGTTGTAGCGTGCCTCTGCTAAAAAAGGTGGTCCTTCGAGCCGGATTGAGAGCAAGATCGAACCAATATGGACAAAGCACAAAGTGACGTATCTGAGACAACCTCCAGACCTCGACGCAAGACTAATCTCCCTACCCATCTGGATGATTACGATGTTGGCTACCAACCTGCAGGTGACCCTCCTCCAAAGGCTTCCTCTCACTATCCTAGTCAGCCCCGAAGCAGCTCGAGAAAAACGTCTCGCAGTGGTATCAGCTCTCACTCCAGGACGAGTAGGTGTTCCATTATATCCGCTGGCGTCTATGTCCCACCAGAGCTCTCTAGCGTCCAGACCGCTATGCTGGAGGAGAAGATTAAACAGAGACGGTACGACAGTCTACGGCAGCAAGTTGAAGAGGACTCACTGATTGATCTGGAACACCAAAGACTGCAGGCACAAGCTAAAGAAGCCCAGCGCATGCAAGAGGAGGCGCTTGCCGCAAAGGAGGCCCTGTTGAAAAAACTAGAACGACAGCGCAAGCTTCAACAAGCAGAGACTGAACTTGAAGTAGCTAAGCTTGTATCCTCCATGCTCTCTATAGACTCTGGGGCGACCACTCCAGTTCCTACAGACTCTGGTTCTCCAAACGCGCAACAGCTTGCAGCGCAGCGCAACCAGGCTCATTCATCTCAGCTCATGTCTTTCAAGCCTCAGCAGCCCCCCTTCCAGTCGCCAGCTGTGACGTCATCGCTGCTGCCCTGTCCTACAGAACTGCCTGATCCTGATGTCTCTGCAGTGTCCCAGCCGTCACCTAGACGGCCACAGTGGGCCTCACCTGCTACTCACTCTGCGGATGCACCCTTGCCCGCTGCACTCCACACAGGGCCACAAGCCTTCTCATCGCCAGTCCCTGACATTGCACCATCTGCTCCTACTGCCGTTCCAGTACACTCTGTGTCATTAACGTCGAACGTGGCAACTCAGCCTCCAGCAGTGTTCACCATCCCGACCTCCGCTGCGTACCCCATGAGCACCAGTATGCAGCACATGACACAGCAGCCAGTTACCGCCACACTATCTACCCTTCGCTACGGGCTACAACAGACAACAACAACGCCAGCGACAACACTTCCAGGTCCGTCGCAGCGCCCTGCCTCCAGCAACCAAGCATCAGCAACAACACTTCATGTTCCTGGTTACATTCAAGCAGCTTCATCTGTGCCTTTCTCCCCAACTGTCTACTCACCTCATCTGAGTCCAGATCTCCTATTCGCATCAGCCTATGGCATTCCACGACCTACGTTACCAGTTTTCGAAAGTGGGGCTGAGAGTGACTTTGCTTTGTTTAAGTTAGCATTGGACAATTTGTTGAGTAATCACAATCATATCAGTGAACAGTATAAATACCATGTTCTCTTAAGCCATTTGAAACTTTCCAGTGCTCATCAGCTAGCTAAAGCCTTCATGTATCACCCCCAGCCTTACACTGCTGCTCTGCAGGCACTTCAAGACAAGTATGGACAGCCAAGACAGCTCGTTCAGTCCGAGTTGAGTGCTGTCCTAAGCACCCCGCCTCTCAAGTTGGGTGATGCTAACGCCTTCGACTCATTTGCATTGTCAGTACAGTCCTTAGTGGGTATGCTGAGAACTCTTGAGAGCCAGAATGGTTACGAGCTTTTATGTGGCTCGCATGTGGACCGTCTCTTGAGTAAACTGCCACCAGCCTATCGTGACAGTTTTGTGGAATACTGCTTAAGTCGGGGTATTCTCCAGACAGGCACTGACAAGACCTACACACTTCCTGATTTCGCAGACTGGCTCCAGATCAAGTCCCAAGCGAAACGTATCTCCAGCAGAGCTGCGGCTATGTTCCAGAGTGAAACTCTGAAGGCCCCTGGTAGAGCTAGAGGAGCACCTCATCCCAGAGAGCATCCAAGGCCAGTTCTCCTGACACGTGAGAGTGTAGCTAAGTCTCCTGAGCCGACAGCCCCTAAGTCCAGCTCCAAGCTCAAGCCATACTGTCCCCATTGTGACAACAGGGATCACTACCTCAACTCTTGCGAGGCTTTCAAGAAGTTGACTACCTCCCAGATTGTAGCTTGGATTAAAGATAGTAAACGCTGCTGGAGATGTGGACGGTTCCATGCTGTAGAGTCTTGCAACCTCAAACGTCCATGTAAAATCTGTAAAGAGCTACATCTCACAGTTCTTCACGATTCCATCAAAGACACCACCAGTGCTGTCCTCACCGTCAGCCTACCATCTACCCGGGTTTACTTGGACAAACCGAACCGTACACCCCGAGTCATGCTGAAGGTCGTCAAGGTCCTCCTCCACAATGGACCCCACACAATGTAGGCCCATGCCGTTCTCGATGACGGGTCAGAGAGAACACTCGTGCTTTCCCCCGTCGTGCAGCAGCTTAAGCTTACCTGTACCCCAGAGTTACTTCATTTACAGACTGTCCGACAATCTCACACAGAACTTGAAGGGTCGTCTGTTTCCTTCGAGGTATCATCAGTCACCAAGCCTAAGCAGAGGTTCACTATCCCCAATGCCTTTACTGCGACCGGTTTGAGTCTGGCAGAACATAACTACCCAGTAGCTGCGCTTCAACGAGCTTATCGTCATCTCAGAGATCTTCCTCTTCCCCCCATTGACAGAGTCAAACCACTCCTTCTCATTGGTTCTGACATGCCACACCTCTTAATGCCGATACAGCCTGTATGCCGAGGCCCAGACGGAGGTCCAGTAGCCATCAGAACACAGCTGGGATGGTCTCTTCAAGGTCCCATGAGCCCCAAGCAGCCCTCACGGTGTTATCAGCAGTGCCTTCATATCACCACCGCTCCGTTCCATGATGATCTGATTCGACACGTTGAACGACTCTGGCAGGTCGACACCCTCCCATACAATGAGAGAATGGTCACCAGGTCCAAGCAAGACAAAGATGCTCTCGCCATGCTCCAGAACGCCACCACCAGAGTGAATGTAGATGGCGTTCAACGTTATGCCACACCATTGCTCCGACGCATACCCATGACCATACTCCATGCCGACAAGGATGCTGTTCTTCCCAGTCTTCGAAGTACCGAGCGCAGACTGGCACGAGATCCCGAACTAGCCAGAGCCTACTGCACTGAAATCCGTAAGTTGGAATCCGCTGGATATGTAGCCAAGATAACCACAGAAGAAGCACACAATACTTCAGAGTCCTGGTTCATTCCGCACCATATCGTACATCACAATGGCAAGGACAGGATCGTCTTTAACTGTTCCTTTCAACATCAGGGGCAGTCCTTGAACAGTCAGCTACTTCCTGGTCCGATGCTGGGACCATCATTGTTAGGTGTGCTTCTGAGGTTCAGACAACACACTGTGGCTGTGAGTGGGGACATAAAGGGTATGTTCCACCAGGTACGCTTGCTGCCCAAAGACAAGCCAGTGCTGCGGTTCCTTTGGAGGAACATGTGCAGAGATCAGGAGCCCGAGATATATGAATGGCAGGTGCTTCCGTTCGGAACTACATGCAGCCCGTGTTGCGCCATCTATGCCCTCCAGCGCAATGCCCAAGAACACAAGGATGACCAGGTCAGTCTGGTTAACATAGTTGAGAATTCCTTCTATGTTGATAACTGCCTGCACAGCACTTCAAACTCTGATGAAGCTAAGGAGGTAGTCGATGGACTTCGTCACCTGCTGTCTGAGGGAGGCTTCGACATAAGACAGTGGGCCTGCAACTTACCATCTGTTATCGAACATCTTCCCACAGAAGCCCGGTCTGCTAACAGTGAACTGTGGTTGACCAAAGCCAGTACGGACCTACAAGAACCCACTCTAGGCCTACGGTGGGATTGTCTCAGTGACACCCTGGGCTATAATTTGCGATCAACCGAACCCCTAGAGCCTACCATGAGAAATGTGTACAAGACCTTGGCCAGCCAGTATGACCCGCTGGGGTATATCATCCCGTTTACCACCCGGGCCAAGGTTCTCATCCAAGACCTCTGGAGGCAGAATTTGGGCTGGGACGATCCAGTAACACCTCTACAGCTAAGAGAGAAGTGGCTAACATGGATAAGAGAGATCCCTAATCTCCTTCAGCTGCAATTTCCTCGACCTTATGCACCAGCCTGTGCTGATTACCCTAGTGCCATCCGAGAACTCCACATCTTTTGCGACGCATCAGAAAGAGCATACGGCTCAGTGGCCTATTTGCGCACTACTGATGATCAAGGCCACATCCATGTTGCCTTCGTTTTGGCCAGATCCAGAGTGGCTCCCAGAAAATGCCTCTCCATGCCTCGTTTGGAACTGAGTGCAGCTCTGACCGGCGCTCAGATAGCCAAAGTAATCCAGACTGAGTTGTCTCTTAACATCCATACAGTCACTCTCTGGTCTGACTCAACAACCGTGCTGAACTGGCTGACATCTGAGTCCTGTCGCTACAAGGTATTTGTAGGGACACGTATAGCAGAAATCCAGACCCTCACAGACATGGCTGAATGGCGGTACATTGATTCCGCTCACAACCCTGCTGACCACATCACGAGAGGTCTGACACTAACCCAGCTAGCAAGTCCCCACCAGTGGAGTTCAGGACCAGACTTCCTCCTTCAACCTTCTGACCAGTGGCCATCTACACCCGTCATTAAGGTAGAATCAGAGATCAGTGAGTTGAGGAAAACTGCATTCATCGGCACTGTCACCATCTCCAATCATTCACTTCTGGACCCCAATCAATTCCACACATGGCTAGAGCTTGTTGAGGCCACTGCCAGGTCCCTACACGGGGCGGCTGCGGCAGACAGTGACTCTTCTCTGCAAGCTGATGACTATGTCGGAGCAGAGAAACTTATCCTGGCTCAAGCTCAACAGGACTCATTCCCACTAGAAGTCCAAGCTTTGAAGACTGGACAGCTGATTCCAGCTAACAGCCGTTTGGCATCTCTTGCACCAGAGTATGATAAGGACACAGGTCTCATCAGAGTAGGGGGAAGATTACGTCGAGCGAGTGACCTCAACTTAGATGCCATCCATCCGATTGTGTTGGATCCTGGTCATTCTACAACTAAGTTGTTAATCAAAGAGACAGACCGCCGACTTCTGCATCCTGGTTCTGAAAGGGTGCTAGCAGAATTGCGTCGCCAGTATTGGATACTTAGGGGCAGGGAGGCCATCCGTAAGCATCAGCGCAAATGTCAAGATTGTCAGTTCTGGCGAGCCAAGCCTGAAGTCCCCCAAATGGCCGATCTTCCATCCTGCAGGCTGCAACTTCACCAACCGCCATTCTATTCTACTGGGGTAGACTGTTTCGGCCCTTTTTCGATCAAAGTTGGTCGTCGCCACGAAAAAAGATGGGGCATCCTCTATAAGTGCATGACAACCCGATGTGTGCACCTTGATCTGTTGGAACACCTTGACACTGATGCATTCCTGCTGTCTTTGCGTCGCTTTATAGCACGACGAGGTAAGCCCATGGAATTGCTCTGCGACAATGGTACCAACTTTGTAGGAGGAGATCGAGAACTACGTGACACCTTTGATGTCATGGCACCCAAGCTTCAAGAGCTGCTTGCTCCACAGAAGATCAGAATCCGTTACATTCCACCTAATGCTCCTCATTTCGGTGGAACCTGGGAGCGTGAAGTCAAATCTGTAAAGACTGCACTACGTGTCATTCTGCGAGAGCAAACGGTGCCAGAGCCAGTGCTACAGACGTTGTTAGTGGAAGTTGAGGGCATTCTAAATGCCAAGCCTCTCGGCTACGTATCTTCCGATGTTGCAGATGTGGACCCAGTGACTCCGAACCTACTCCTTATGGGCCGTCGTGATGCCTCCCTACCTCAAGTCTTATTCGACTCTACAAACCTGCTTGGAAGACGCAGATGGAGACACAGTCAGGTGTTGGCGGATCATTTCTGGACTGCCTTCATCCGAGATTACCTCCCAAGTTTACAGGATCGGCATAAGTGGAGAAAGGATGGCAAAGAGCTGACTGTGGGCCACGTGGTTCTCATTGTTGATCCCCAACTTCCTCGTGCCCTCTGGCCTGTGGGTACAGTGACTGAGACGTTGGCTGGACCTGACGGCAAAATTCGCACTGCTCGTGTCAGAGTTAATGAGAAATCCTACACTCGCCCAGTTGTTAGGTTGATTCCACTTCCTCACTTTGAGGAAGAGCCTTAGACACTGTAGACAGACTTTCTTGGTGTTTACAATTATCCTGTCAGATAATTGGGGGCGGCTGTGTCCGAAAGCCTGTCCTAGGAACCAAAGTTGTTGTCCACGGACTGATTTACAGAGTGACACACAGGAAGACAGTTTGGTGAATGCTCATCTCTGCACACTTGTTTCATACTCTGTATAATGCGTTTATGCTTTGATACCATTAATACAGATATCATTGCAAAGAATACCTGGTGCAGATGACAACCCATAGACTGTTCAATAAATCTTTGTGACGAATCTCTTCTCCAATCCCTGATTCTCTTATCGGAATCCCGTCCATATTTGGCCGCCTCAGTCAGCGGAATATAGAGTTGTAGCGTGCCTCTGCTACAGTTACTGACTGTGTAGAAATGTGTGTAGACTGTGATCAGAAATTCTGCCCATCTAAAGTGGTAAATGCAGATGATTTCACAGGCAGAAAACAATGCAGAACTTACGGTTGTGCCAGATATTTAATTTCCCTTAAAAGTGCAAATCCCTCAAAACTCTGAATGACCTCAGAAGATCTGATGCCAGACCCAGTGTCTGGTTCTTCGTCAGAAGCACAGGAATCAACCTGAACAACCGGTCAGTCAGATGCACACTGCAGCAGCTCTGGACATTATCGTGTGCAGATCTGATCAGAGCTCAGTTATCTGGAGTGTGGGCCATCTATCATTTACAGTTTTTTACAATCATTTTTGCACTAATAACAGAACCTTCATGTCATTTTTCAAAACTCTAGACACAAAACTCAAAACAGTCATTATTTGTAACACAGGCTGTCCAATGTTCAAAACTTTGCATATTGCGTTCTTATCTTTAAAGAAGCCTTGCATTTGCAGAAGCATTGGTTAAAAAACTAATTTATTATGAAATATCATAGGAACATTACTGTAGATCACCCACATACAAGATACCCATAGTTTCACTGTTTAGTTGTTAGTAAAATCATTAAATATAGTTGTTCAAAACACATGATGCAGCTTTCATTATGGTTCTACACATTCATACATCATTGTAATAGACTAGAGAGAAAAGTACAGACACTGGAATCATTAAACATTTGAAAATGATTGATGAAATAATCAACACAACAGGTTAAAAAAAAAAAACTTTAAATAAGAAAAAAAAAAAATAGATTAGAAAATTCACAGTTCCTCACTGCTCTTCTATGTTTTTTTCAACCCTGTCTTGTGGATTTGGCCACAGGTTCTCATCCACATCATAATGGATGTTTTCATTAGTTAATCATCTTGAAAAAAAACTTCTGGCATGGCAAATCCAGGCCTGACATTGGTCTCCTGTGATGTCATTGCACACATCATCTATGAGAAGAGTGATTGTTTGTGAGGAGCCTATTGTGAACCTTCCTCCTCCATGTGGAGAAAAACTCTTCAGTCGGGTTACAGGAAGAAAAGGGGAGTATGGGATAAATACAAGGTGATAATCTGTGGATGATCCTGAAACCATGATTGCTCTCAGTTGATGATTGCTCTCAGTGCCATCGCTGGGAATTCTGGGCCCATTGCACTGATCTTGCTATGGGGCCCCTCAAAATCACATTCAGTGGGGGGTGGTCGGGCCCCCCAGAGAACATCGTTCTGGGCCGCTCTCGACCGCTGGACTCTCAACCTCTCCTCCATGTCATGGCCAGGGTAAAGCCTGCCTCATCCAAAAATATGAATGGTTTTCATCAGCTTCCAGCTCTATCACCCTCTAAAAAGACATTTACTTTAGGAAAAACAAATACTGATAACAATGATATAGAATTTTTGGGGATTTTTTTTCTCCATACAACAGCCATCTTGAAACTGATCATACCTGAATATACTCAGTCCTCAGTTGCTTAACTTTCATAATCTAAACATTTAATATTGTTCATCATTTTCCATAAAAACTATGCTTCAAGAGTTATGCAACAGTTACGTAGCATTTTGAGCAGTTGTCAATTGATAGTTAAATCATTGTAATGAAATGAATAAACACTCAATTCAGATGTAATGCGTGAGTTGAATTTTGAAATAGTAATACTTTGATGTTAAGTTGTGTCATTTTGAACCGGTGATTTTAGTTCAATGAACAAAAGATCTTTGGTTTATGTGTATTGTATCCAAGCATTTGAAAAAAATGTTAAATGTTTTGAAAAATGTGCATTTTGATCATCAGTTGTGAATTATGTGTCTGCAGTTTTGAAAAATGACATAAAGGTTCTGTAATTAGTGCAAAAATTATTGTAAAAAGCTGTAATATTAGGTCTGATATATATTTATATGGAAAGCATCAGATATTAAATGCCATGTGTTTCGGTGAAGTCACATCCTGAGCTGTTAAAGTGAAGCTTCCTGCAGGACACTGAGCAGGAGCACAACAATTTGACATTTGTAATTTTCCTGTATTTTTCCCGTCTCTGTGAGGCTGTGAGAGTGTCATTCCATTGGAGCTCATTCCTGATCGAAGACACTTTGAGGACATCAAATACTGTTTCCTGCATCACAAGAACCAATGAAACGCAGCAGAAATAGTTGGGCCAGCCTATAGGAAGTGAATGTGTTAGAATAATTCACATCATGGAATGTGTGAAAGAATCTGATGATGAACTTGACCTTTTAGATCTGTGAAAATAATCTAGTTACTGAAATCTTTTTGGCATATCAGGCCTCACAGGCCTTGGCATTGTGTGTGCGTGTGCGCATGTACGTGTGAGTGTGATTGTGTGTGTGTGTGTGCGTTTGTGTGAGTGTGTGCACGTGTGTGTGTGTGAGTGCGTGTGTGCGTGTGTGTGTGTGTGAGAGCATGTGCGTGTGTGTGTGCGCGCGTGTGAGTGTGTGTGTGTGTGTGCGTGTGCGTGCGTGTGTGTGTGCGTGTGAGTGTGTGTGTCTGAGTGGTGGATGTGGTAGTTGCTATGGTAACAGGAAGGGGGAAGGGACACTCAGGTCTTACACTGGCGGCAGCAGCATGAATATTTCATTGTGTGTGTGTGTGTGTGTACCTGTTTTTCTATTCAGGTGGGGACTTAAACCTGAATACACACAGACTCATGGGGACTCGTGTCACGGTGGGGACCTAAATTGAGGTCTCCACGGGTAAAGAAGCTTATAAATCACACAGAATGAAGTGTTTTGAAAATCTAAAAATGCAGAAAGTCTCCTGTGAGGGCTAAGTTTAGGTGTAGGGTTGGTGTAGGGCAATAGAATATACGGTCTGTACAGTAGAAAAACCATTACGCCTATGAATGTCCCCACAAGGATAGTGAAACAAGTGTGTGTGTGTGTGTGTGTGTATGTGAGTGAGTGAGTGAGTGTGTGTGTGTGTGTGTGTGTGTGTGTGTATGTGAGTGAGTGTGTGTGTGTGTGTGTGTGTGTGTGTGTGTGTGATGCACTGAATCCTTCAGCTCCTGCTTCTCTTCCAGACAGATCTGTGTTTATCAGTCACTCCAGACTGCAGCTTAGCTCTGTTCTTCAGTGAGTCTCAGCCGTGGATGTGATGCAGCTCAATCTGACGTAACTCTTAGTGTTAGATCGTCCTCTAGCGAGCGTTTGTGTGTACGTTCAGCACGTGACCTTCAGAACGAGTCAATGCATCACATCTGCAGAGAAGAAGAGAATAAATATTTCACAGCAGCGTTTCTCCCGTCTCATGAATGCTGTGCTGCTGTTGAATAGAGACTGTCCTCTGACTGACGTTCCTCTGGATCTTCTAGACAAACCTCTCGCTGAATTCAGCTCTTACTCATGTATGTTGTGCTGTGTCCTGGAGCTCTTTGAGTTGAGCCGTTTGTGCCGTTACACATCAGATCCATCATCCGTTTATCAGGGATTGTGTAAATGAAGTGTGAGAGAAATCTGCTGTAGTTTAAATTTATTTCTTCACATGAAAGTATTCTTCAAATGTACAATACCATTGCTGGAAAATGAGCCTTTTAGACAAATGTTTGTGCTGTAAATGTATTAATCAGCATTATTCTGAGCAGCCTTTCATCCATATTTTATTGGATGGTCCTGGTATTTAATGCAAGTAGAAAACTTTTTTTTATGAAGTACGCTCACTCAGGGACTTGTTTAGTAAGATTTTCCCTCAAAAGACTGTAGATTTTTTTTTATCATATGTTAATTTTAAAAAAAATGTAGTATAATTTTATCTTGTGTATTTTTGTATTTATTTGGTTTTATTTTGTGTCTGTAACTTTTGAATTATTCCATCTCCGTTTTTGCCATGAAGATAGCCTTAAATGCTGAAATGGCAATAAAAATAAATTACTACTACTACTCATCCAGCCTTATGATGGTCTACAAATTACTCCACAGTCATAGCAAAGATCTCCTGACTTTAGCATGTTTTGGTTCCTCAAGTGTTCAGCATTAAATGAGGTGTGTCAGTTCACCAAATGCTTTCTGCTTTCAGCACTCAGAGTTTTGTTCCGGTTTAGAGCTGGAAACTGAGAGCTTTATTAATGTTTCACCGTCTGCTTTTCCTCACTGCGGTCAATAGCAGCTCCGCGAGACTCTCAGACTGGAAATTTACCTTCATAGCCATCATGCAGCTCATAAATGTGAATAACCTGACATGAAACAGATGAGCAGCTCTGCCTGTTTATCCGTCTGAAGATAGATCGCACACAAGCGAGAGCACAGGTCAAACGCAGGAAAGAAAGGGGAACTCGTGTTGAAATAAATAGGACTTAGCAAATAAATGACAAGCAGCAGCTAGTCTGTTAGCTGCATGACTGTAAAATCTAAGAATACACAGAAGGATTTTGACCAATCAGATGTATGTTTGCATTCATTTACACATAGCTGACTGTGTTTACATGAATAAATCACCAAGATGAGCACTTTGACTAAAAGGTGCGTTTGATCCTGCATTGCAGTGAGATGTGAATGCTCTTCAAAACCTTACAAACTCAATTTGCTATTATATATTCTCTTTCTCCTCTTTCACTCTTTGCCAGAATCTGAGGTCATCTACAGAAATCACCACGGTCATGTGATCAGGTTTAACATCCTCACGAACGAGACCGAGATCGTGCTGAAGAACACCACATTCGTGAGTAAAACCTGAACATGCGTTTACATACGCCTAATGCAATTTGCAGAAAGTTAATCATTACTAAAATAAGAGGCATAAAAAATGTTGTGAGTTTGTTTATTTAGTAGTGCCCTGAATAATCTATTTCACATAACCAACCGATGTTTACAGTCCACGAGACAAAATGATAGCTGAATTTACTCCAATGACCCTGTTCAATGGTTTACATAATAATTCATAATATATACAAGACCACAGAAATGTTTTTATAGTATAATTAACTTTTATCTTTAAAGATCAAGAAAGTTTAATTGTTTTCATGATATGAGGCCTTAAGGTTTTCATAATGAGACGTTCCCAGCAGAAACGTTGAAACGCAGTCTGTAGTTTTTGGGATATGAATGCAGTAATGAGGTTAACGTCATTCGTGTTTTTCCAGGATACTTTCAAAGCTACCAGATACTCCATAAGCCCAGACATGAAGTATGTGCTTTTCGCCTACAATGTCAAACAGGTATGTGCTGCTTTCTGCAATAAAACAGACGTGTACTTTTTTAATAGTTAAAGGTACAGTATGTCAGAATCAGAAAACCTGTTATCATTGACGCTGGTGGCCCGTAAATAAACTGCAGCCAGTTACCAGGAGCTTGTGCTTATTCACACTCGCTATAAGCACGCAAGCAAATGTTTTCCAAAACAGACATATATAACACACAAGAGACCAAATGTCATTAACAGATAACAGATCATAGCCTAATTAACAGCCTAACCCTAACTGTTATGATTTTTTATGTCACAGCCTTTGGATTTTTCCATAAAAATGTCTTGGGTTATGCATGCAACCACAGTTCCCTCTAGGAGACACTTTGGGGAATGCTGCCAGCATGACCGGTGTCTGAAGCATGTGTAAAACACCTCCAATCCTATTGGTCCACATGGCCCGTGACGTCATAGGCGGGTTCCCAATAGTATAAAAGGGCACCTGCTGAATACATCACCAACTCAGTTGTCTGAGGAGACGTGAACAGGCAGGCCGAAGGCATGGCGAGGGGACACAGCATTTCGTTCCCTCTCGGGGAACCATGGTTACATGCGTAACCTGAGATGTTCCCCTTCAAGAGAACTCCGAGCTGCGTCTCCCTCTAGGGGACACTTTGGGGAACGATATCCAATCATGCCATGCTGAGGCGCTTGCCTGTCCACCTGGTGAGAGAGCACCAAGGAGGTGACAGACATACACCAAACCTTTCCTCAGAAAGGGGCCAAGCCACTGACACCTCAGGCCGCTCACATAACTTGGTAGAAGCAAGGGAGCCTGATTCCAGATAAGGGGGAAATACCCTAACCAAACTAGGAACACAGCCATCCTCAGATAGCTATGCTATGTGAGCAATAGTACCCAGGATAATAAGACCACTGAAGAGGCTGGAAGCATAGAGAAGCTCAAAGATTGCTACTAACAATCTGAGCTAGAACAAAGATATTCGCAGATAGCTATATCCAAAGGTTCTTATGAAATGAACCTTCCAAAAAAGCTGCCCAGACCAGGGAATGGGCTATCTACTTACGACCCTAGCAGGGGAGATAGCACTGTCTAGGCAAGAGCTCAGGAAGACCGCTACTTAAAACCTTAAGAAGGTGAGCTGTCACTGAGCTAGCACATAGCTATCCTCAGATATCTATATACCTAGGAAGGGCTACCAGAAGGGGACCGACTGAGACTATCCAGACCACAAAGAGTGGGCTGTCTACTTACAACCCTAGCAGGGAAACAGCGCTGTCTAGGTAAGAGGTGGCACCAGCCAAAGTATGGAACTCTAAGAGTGGAGGTCTCAACATTAACAACTCTCTATAACGAGAGGAGACCTAAATACACTCAATGCCAGAGATAGCCTACGTGCTAATAGTACTGTCTAAGTGGAGCTCTGCTCTAATCTAGAGAGTGGAGGCTTCAGCAGAATGACTCCCATAAACGAGAGGAAGCCTAACAACACTCAGTCCTGGTATGTAGAGTGCAGCTCAACATAAAGACAGTTCATCAAGGCGGCCTTACAGAAGGCCGAACACTTGATTCCACTTTCTAGATGGAGCTTAAGTGCTCTATCATACAGCTAGTCCAACACAGCTAGCCTAAATAACCAGGTAAACCTTCCTATGAGGCTGCCCAGACCACAAAGAGTGGGCTATCTTCTTACAACCCTAGCAGGGGAGATAGCGCTGTCTAGGCGAGGGCTCAAGGAGACCACTACTTAAAAACCTTAGGCAGGGGAGCGATCACCGAGCTAGTACATAGTTATCCTCAGATAGCTGTATTCAAGTAAGCCCATCCTGCCATAACAAGGTTCTCTGGGGTTGGGCTATATTCCGAGCTCGGAGCTCTCCTTCAAGATAGCACACCAAATATGCTTACTATTGGCTAAATCCTATTATATGTAAGTGAGAACTCATGAATTGCATACTAGAGAGGCACAACTGAACTGAATATAGCTCCGCCCGTGATCTCGTGATCCCGCACGCTCGGAACTAAAAAACCCATTCTGTGCTCACACTTCATCGTTATAACAACACGAGCATTATCCACAGCAAAAGCATTATTCGCGGCATTAGGCAAACCGGTTATAAAGGGTATGCGGACACCGCAGACCAGTCCAATCGCGCGAGCTGAGATAGACCGTGCTGCGGCAATGGGCCGAGACACAAATGCTTTGCCCCGCATCCCTCGGGAATAGGAACAAGCGTGAGCGGAGCGTTATCATTGTGACTCACCATAATGAGTGCATAGTCTTGCTCAACTCACCAGGAAGATTCGTTTCACACGTGAACAAACAGACAGCTCCGAAGACAACAAAAGTTGGTGATGTATTCAGCAGATGCCCTTTTATACTCTTGGGTTCTCGCCTATGATGTCACGGGCCACGTGGATCTTTAGGATTGTTGTTTGTTGTTTTGCACATGCTTCAGACACCGGTCGTACTGGCAGCATTTCCCAAAGTGTCCCCTAGAGGGGGACGCAGCTCGAAGTTCCCTTGAAGGGGAACTAACCTGCGTCCTTTACATAAAACTGTTTTACAGACTTTCATAGGCAGCCTAGAAAATTCTTACATATAGTACCTTTAAAAAATGTTTTGTACCTGAAGGACAAGAAAATCACAATGAATCATTGAGCTGAGTGGAATAGTGGCATTAGACATTTAGTCTGTTCACGTACAGTATATTTAAAGTGATTGTAAGCAAGCGTTCAGTAAGAACTCTCATTCTATTAATATGACTTAACTATTGAGCTTAGGATCAGATTACACTTAATATTCTCTCTATTATTGCTAACTGCGAATCAAAGGTAATGAAGTCATTTAAACTTTCTTCAAGATTGTTGTGCTTAATATGGGTTGTTGTTTTCTGACCGCAGGTTTACCGTCACTCTTTTACGGCATCCTACATCATATACAGCATTCACACCAGGTGGAGTAAGAGCTTTTACTGATCTCACTGTATCTCACAGACATACAGAGAATACAGGGAGTAGGATTCAGTCTTTAAACAGGACTTTACTGTATAAAGTGTTGTAGGCAGAACCATGTGAAATGAGCTGAGGGGTTCAAATATCGTGAAGCAAAAAAGAATGGTGGTTTGAGCATACTGCCGTGATGTTGAACGCTGTTCTGATTATCAGTGTTTGACAGGAGCACTGAGATCCATTCAGCTCACATTCACCCATAAACACGTCAGTAGATGAGCAGCATCAGCCAGCAATCACCTACTGCAGCAGAAACACACCAGCTGCTGATAATGTCAGTCTGAACACTGTGTGTGTGTGTGTGTGTGTGTGTGTGTGTGTGTGTGTGTGTGTGTGTTTGTGTTTGTTTGTGTGTGTGTGTGTGTGTATGTATGTGTATGTGTATCTGTGTGTGTGTGTGTATATATGTGTATCTGTATCTGTGTGTGTGTGTCTCTGTATGTGTGTGTGTGTGTGTGTGTATCTGTGTGTGTGTGTGTGTGTGTGTGTATGTGTATCTGTGTGTGTGTGTGTGTCTCTGTATGTGTGTGTGTGTGTGTAGGGAGGTTCTGCAGCTGGATCCTCCGGAGGTCTTAAACTCTAAACTGCAGCACGCGGCGTGGGGTGTTCAGGGCCAGCAGCTGGTGAGCTCTTCTTTCGTTATTCACATTTACTCTTTACCTTCAGACAATCCTGAAATAGTGGAGCTGTTGATTCCAGAGCGATGGTCTATAACACTAAATGTTAACAGTTACGTTTTTGCATTGTGTTTGCATTCGGTTTTGATCAGATCATGTTTTGAGACGGTAAGGAGGTTTATAGCAGATTGTGAGACTTAATTGCTTTGAATGCACAGACGTGTTTCCGAGTCACTACGGCACTCATTTATGTGCTAGACAACGCTATAAATACAATAAATCCAGATCTAAATCTGGAGGATCATCTTTATATGTTGTCATATCAGCCAGCCCTAAAACCCGCTCTATATAAAGCACTAATACGTTATAGACATAACAGTACAACTCTATAACTGCTTTGAAATGAATCTGACTTGACTTCACTTGAGGACACAAGCCGGGTTCAAACTTGAGTCACGTGTCTAAGCAGCGTGTCAGAGCACATGCAAAAACACTGAATAAAACACAGCCAAGTTTAAGTGTAGTTACAGTGTTTAAAGTTGGAATTCCTGCAATTTTCTGTAAGTGTGAAGTCATACTGTGGTTTAATAAGAGCATGATCAAGATTGATTTTAAATATCTTCTGTGTGTGTGTGTGTGTGTGTGTGTAGGTGTACATATTTGAGAATAATATTTACTATCAGTCAGACGTCAGGAGTAACTCGCTGCGACTGACCTCATCTGGGAAAGAGGGTGTCATCTATAATGGCATCGCTGATTGGCTCTATGAAGGTGAGGCTCAGTTATATCTCTGTATATGAGAAGATTTAAGAAATATATGATGATGATGCATTTTTCCTCTCGTGAGACACAGTAAGTGTTGTCCAGTTTTCTCTTGTGTAAGCTGATTGTAAGTTAGCTCTCAGTTTCTCCAGATGAAGATGAGTGCCGTATGGTGAAGCTCAGGTGTTTGTGTTTGACTCTGAAATCTCATACAGCACAGATTAAAACTCCAGTTTACTATTCAGTGTTTTTGTTGTAACTCTTGTTTTGTTTGAAACCTGTACTCAGAGGAGGTCCTGCACACACATGTGGCGCACTGGTGGTCACCTGACGGCGAGCGCTTGGCATTTCTGGTCCTGAATGACAGTTTGGTGCCAAACATGCCATTGCCCACTTTCACCGGCTCTACATACCCTAAAGGCAAACAGTACCCATATCCGAAGGTAACATCCTCATGCTCAGATGTACACTACATGGACAAAAGTGTTGGGACACACCTCCTAATTATTAAATTCAGCAGTTTCAATCAGATCCATTGACACAGGTATATAAAGTGTAGCACTAGCCATGCAGTCTGCATTTACAAATATTTGTGGAAAAAAATGGGTTGTTCTGAAGAGCTCAGTGAATTTCCGGGAGACGTGTGTCGCGTTCTTTAACGTTCCGCCTGGAAACAAAGATGCCGTGACGCCAAACCCCCTCACGAAAGAAGAAAGCTGTCGTGTTTACAACTGACGACTGTTACAGAGTGAACAGATCGAGAGACGATCGGATCCATCCGCGTGCTTTTATTCATTAACATGGTCATACAAAGGCAAGGTTCCGACAATGGCAAACAGGTATATCGTGGGCAAGACATAAGAGTAGTCCAGTGAATGAATTGGGTCGATCGGCGGCGAACGTAATCCAGGGGGCAAAACAAAGAGAGATAATCCAGGTACACAAGCAATGGTCCAGGCAGGAGCAAACAGAGTCCGAACGACAAGATGAAAGGGGAAATCTGAAATACACAGGCGAGAATCAGTACAAGGGAGAACAGGCAAGGCAAGACTATGACTAAACTATGGCAGTTAGAACTGTCTCCGTAGAGTAGCTATCGCTAAGAGAGAGATATATGCTAAACAATACTCAGCAGTGAGAGAGAGGAAGTCCATGGTTTATGTAGGGTGTGTGATTTGTTACAGCTGTGGGTGAAATCAGTGCAGTGGATGATGGGAAATGTAGTCCAGGGTATAGTGTAACAGTCTGTGTAGTGTGAGAGTCCATGTGGAGAGCGGGTTCATAGACCGGATTCGTGACAATGACAAACGCTTATCAGGATCAAATAAACGCTGGATTTTCAAAAGTATGTGAAATATTTAAAGTTTGCGGCATAGAATCTTTAAAATACATCCGAGAGTTTTACACACCGGTCTGTTATTGTGGCAACATTTCCATACCCCGAAACGTGACACTAAACGAAAATAACTGTGATTGGTTGTTTGACATGTCGGTCAAACGGCCTCATGGGCGGGCCTTGGCCAATGAAAGCTGCCATGGATTCCAGACCTTCAGCCGTCAGTCTGAAGGTCTGGCTATGCGAGACTAAGCAGGGTGTAGAATGACCCAGAGTTAACTAGTTCAGTGTGAACAGCTCTGATCTGTCCATGTAGGATATTGATTGGAGCACAGCGACGCTCAGAGAGTCCACTGAGACTCATGCATGATGGGATTGATACAGACACTCGCTTTGATTTCTTATTAAATAATTGAGTGGCATTCTGACATTTTGAAGTGTGACTCAATTGTTTAGAGACATTTTCGGACGTTGGTATGTTGAAGGAAATGTCAGATTTCTTTTGTCATCTGTCCTTGGTGCAAAGATTGAATTATTGGCACAGTTCATGTTTTTATAACTGCAAGTGTTGATGCGTGTTCTGTTTGCAGGCTGGGCAGCCCAATCCCATGGTGAAACTGTTTGTGGTCAATCTGTACGGACCGACACACACTCTTGAACTCACACCACCAGATGAGCTCAAGCTCAGGTATGGCGTTAGTGTGTTCAGATCTGCGCTGGAGACTCAGACGATGATCTGACGCTCTTTGTGTCTGTAGGGAGCATTATGTGGTGATGGTGAAGTGGATCAGTAAGACCAAGACAGCAGTGCGATGGTTAAACCGAGCACAGAACGTCTCTATACTGACCGTCTGCGACTCCACCACTGGAGCCTGCATCAAGGTAAACACACACACACACACACTGACACACACACACACACACACACACACTGACACACACACACACACACACACTAACACACACACACGCATACACAACCACACACACACACACATTGCAACACCTCCTATTTTCTTTAAGATGTTACTCTGAGGGGGTTTAACAGAAATTCGATCAGTACTGAAAGATAAAACCACTTCACCAAACAAATATTCTTTTTTCTATTTTATTCCCACAAGTGTACATTTATATAATTACCACAAAAAAAAGAAAGAAAGAAATGATATGAACAGACAAACAGTCTTTGTCTCTGTGTAAATGAGTCAATGTAATAAATGAAAACTTATCAATGTCCAGACTTTCGATGAACTGAAGTGATGATGGTGATGAGATGAGTATAAATCCACAAGGTTATTTGAGAGCGATGCAATGATATAATCCAATAAGTGAGAAATGAAGATAGTCAAATGGCGTTCAGTGACTCGTTAACTTTAACGCCGCGTTGATTAAAGC
The DNA here is from genome assembly GCA_039654775.1 of Spinibarbus caldwelli. NCBI lineage: Eukaryota > Metazoa > Chordata > Actinopteri > Cypriniformes > Cyprinidae > Spinibarbus > Spinibarbus caldwelli. The sequence goes on from CM077233.1 coordinate 74,321, forward strand.
CATGTGCATAGATCCACACTTCCGCTTCCTGGAGACGTGCAGTGAATCCAAACAGTGCTCATACAAAGAACACAGTAAAGTAACCAACAAGAGAAGTGTAATCCAATAGTGATATAAATAAGCTGATATACACGATGAAAAGTCCTTTCTACAAAAGAAAGTAAAATAGCTAACATCAGTCATAATGCATACAAATACACCAAGTCATTATCAAGGTCAGCCAATACTCACGTTTGAGCGTAAACTCTACGAGTTCTCAAACAGGACTTAAAATGTGTAGGCAGGTAGCATTAGTTCAACCAACAGGTTTCCCTCTACCAAACAAACTAACTTGCTCATCGGTGACCATGCTTATAGCCAGTAACCACTAAGCACTAGCGCTCTCAAGTGGCTCCTAGTGGTATTACCCTTCAACCAGATACCTCTTAAGCAATAGCCAGTGAACAATTCAATAATAAAAAAAAGGTAACGTTTATACCGTTATAACACACAAACACACACACACACACGTATACATGCACACTAAAACACACACACACACACACACACACACGCACACACACTACCACATACACACACACAGACTAACTCACACACGCATGCACACACATGCATAGACAACCACACACACACGTGATAATGTGCTTTATAAATGAATTTGTCTCTGTCTTTGTCGTCATGATGATGATGATGATGATGGTGTTGTTTCTTTTCAGAGGCATGAGGAAACATCAGAAGTTTGGCTCTCCAGACAGGTGAATCTCCGCTAGATGTTTGCATCGTGATCTTCTGTCACTTGAGTTTAATCTGGTGTCCCTCGGCTGCTTCTGCAGAATCAGGAGCCGTTCTTCTCTCGAGACGGCAGCCGTTTCTTTCTGACGGTGCCGGTGAAGCAGGGAGGACGAGGAGACTTCCAGCACGTGGCCATGTTCACCTCTCAGGTACAGACCGGCAGCAGTGAGCGGCACGGATGCGTCTGGGTCTGTGTGTGATCTGTAGTGTGTTTGTGTTTCTGCAGGGGCGTGTGGATCAGAACGAGCTGCGGCACCTTACATCAGGGAACTGGGAGGTGACGCAGATTCTGGCTTATGATGAGAACAGCCAGAGCATGTGAGTAAAACATGAGCGTGAACTCAGTCCAGTACCTCATATGAAAGCCAGGCCTCTCTACAGCCAACACACATTTCCATCATATAATACAAACGTGATCTAACGGTTGGATTGTCCAAATACCCACACTTGCGCTTTTGGGCACTTGAGAGCGTGTGCGCAAGACTGTCCCATGTCTTAAAAACACTAAAGCGCAGTGCCCTTAAGGCACACTAAACCCACACTATCTCCAATACTGCTCCGGAGTATTGCATCATGCATCCCTTCATGCATCATGATCTGGAAATAAATTCTGAGACTTTTTGCTGAGATCTCGCGAGAGTAAGTTAAATATTAATATAATAATTAGATATTACATATAATTTGGTAGAAAAATAAAGTGTTGTATGTTTTATTGGTGCAAAGATGAGTAGTGGTGATATTTTTGTATAACATTTGCAACTACATTTTATCACTTAATTAGAAGCACCGCAAATTAAATTGTGTCATGTTATAGGGACTACTGAACAGACATTTAGACGAACATTTTAAAATGCAAAGCATTTAAAATATAGCTATGTCAACGCTTGCATTTTTACAACATTATAAGTGTGTCCCATCAGGTAATGAAAAGTTCGACACACACTTACTTGAACACTTGGACCAAATACAGGAAATACATCATATAAGCAGTCAAGTGCTCAAGTGTGGGTATTTGGACGAAGGGAAAGTTACACGTGATCACAGTGTTTTGAAGGCACTGTAAATGTCTGTCTGATCTAATGCAGATATTTCCTGAGCACCGAGGGCTCCTCGACCCGCCGCCAGCTCTTCAGGTGAGATTCATGTGTGTTTGTGTCCGTTTCTGAGAGTTAAACCTCAGATTCATGAAATACTTCAGCACTGTGTCCTGATTTAATGAGCGTGGGTCATGTTTAATAGTAAGGTGAGTTCAGCAGGAAAGCGGGCCTCTGATTGGTCCGTTCTGTGTGCAGTGTGTCCACAGGGGGCCTGTTTCCACGCCGGTGTTTGACCTGTGAGCTCAATAAAGCTCACTGCACATTCTTCAGTGCTGATTTCAGCCCCACTAATCAACACGTCCTGCTGCACTGCAAAGGTATGAAGACCGTTTATTATTTACTCTCACAGACCTGACAAGTGAACTTTCATCCCTCGTCAAACTAGCACAGGTTGTGGTTGAAGTGTTTGGTTTTCATGCAGGTCCAGGAGCGCCGACAGTTATCATACACACTCTGAACACAGCCAGTGAGTCATTATTTTCATTAATTCTTCTGTACGTCTGTGCGCCTTGTTCTACGTTAAAAACTGAAATCATGTCCTGATGTGTTGATCTCTCATCAGATTATTATATCCTGGAGAATAACTCTATGCTGAGAGCTGTTCTCAGATACAAGCGAATCCAGCTGCTGGAGTACAGAAGCGTCCAGACCGACCACTTCGGTAACGTGCCGCTCCATTCACTGATAAACACGCTTAGTTAGTTCTGGATCTCCTGCACTGAAACAGACTTTAATGCCCTTGAAGATATTTGATAGATCTTTGGTCTGTTCTTCATGTGTTTTTGCAGAATTGCCACTGAAGATCGCCTATCCACCCGATTTCTCTGAGTCCCGCAATTACGCACTTCTGCTGATGATGTAAGAAGATCTGTGTGTGTGTGTGTGTGTGTGTGTGTGTGTGTGTCTGTGTGTGTGTGTCCAGGTCTGTTAAAGATAGAGGGAGTTTGTAGTTAGAAAGACTGCAGTTCAAAGCGTTCATTTACAGTCTGATGTTCACATTAATATGTTGCTGGTTTTCAGGTTTGTTATAATTTGTTTGAAGGCCTGAGAGAAATACACCATATGACTGGAGCATTACAAAATTGCTCTGTTTTGCTCGAACATAAAATTCATTGGAGGGCTCAGTCTCAAGCAGACATTGTCCTTCGTCCGGATCACTTAAGTCAGAATCTCCTTCACTGCGTCCTGACCTTTGCTCATTCTCTGCATGTCACGCCATTTATAAGCTTGAAATAAAGTCACTATTCAAGTCAAGTCACTATTATTTGTATAGCGCTTTTAACAATGCAAATTGTGTCAAAGCAGCTTTACATCAGCTTGATATAAAGCTGGATGGCTTTATATCAGCTTTACAGTATTTAGATGGGGAAATAGTTTGTCGAAATAGTGTCATTCTCCTCTGGCCAGACAAAATCAGCAGTTTAAATCTAGGCTGCAGCAGAGTCAGATTGTGCAGAGGACTCATCTGGTTCCTGTGGTCTTGTCCCGATGGCCGTCTAGGAGACAGGGTCTTCACTGGGGATCAGTCTCTGGGGCTCATCTAGTTGTCCTCGTCTCCGCTGACGTTCAGGGTTGTAGAGGTCATCTCTAGGTGCTGATCCACCATCTGATCTGGATACGGACTGGATCTGGGTAGCTGCAGTGACCATCTGATCTGGATACAGTCTGGATCGGGTGGCTACGGTGACCTCGGAATAAGAAAGAAACAGACTAAAATTAGAGTAGATGTCATTCTTCTAATGATGTAACAAGTACATTGGGTGTTTTGGGAAGTGTTCCCGGTTCCGGTTGACCTAATTAATGCAGCCTAACAATCCTTTAATGGATTTGAATTATAGAAATGTGATAGTGTATTATGTGTAAGCCAGGTTAAAGAGATGGGTCTTTAATCTAGATTTAAACTGGCAGAGTGTGTCTTCTTCCCGAACAATGTTAGATAGATTGGTCCAGAGTTTGGGCGCTAAATAGGAAAACAATCTCCTGCCCGTAGTTGATTTTGATATTCTAGGTATTATCAAATGGCCAGAGTTTTGAGAACGTAGCGGACGTGAAGGACTATAATGCGATAAGAGCTCACTCAAATACTGAGGTGCCAAACTATTCAGGGCCTTATAGGTAATTAGCAAGATCTTAAAATGTATATGATGTTTAATAGGGAGCCAGTGCAGTGTTGACAGAACCGGGCTAATGTGGTCATACTTACTGGTTCTAGTAAGAACTCTAGCTGCTGCATTTTGAACAAGCTGGAGTTTGTTTATTAAACGTGCAGAGCAACCACCCAATAAAGCATTACAATAAATTAGCCTCGAGGTCATGAACGCATGAATTAATGTTTCTGCATTTGACATTGAGAGCATAGGCCGTAATTTAGATATATTTTTAAGATGGAAAAATGCAGTTTTACAAATGCTAGAAACATGTTTTTCGAAGGAAAGATTGCTATCAAAAAGTATGCCTAGGTTCCTAGCTGATGACAAAGAATTTACAGAGCAGCCATCAAGTATTAGACAGTGAACTAGGTTATTACATGCAAAAGTTTTTGGTCCAATAATTAACACCTCTGTTTTTATCAGAATTTAGCAGTAAGAAATTGCTAGTTATCCAGTGTTTGATATCAACTATACATTCCATTAGTTTTGCAAATTGGTAAGTTTCATCAGGTCGCGAAGAAATATAGAGCTGGGTATCATCAGCATAACAGTGAAAGCTAGCACCATGTTTCCTAGTGATATCTCCCAAGGGTAACATGTAAAGCGTGAAAAGTAAGGGGCCAAGTACTGAGCCTTGAGGTACTCCATACTGCACTTGAGATTGGTATGATACCTCTTCATTTACTGCCACGAATTGATGGCGGTCAGATAAGTACGATTTGAACCATGCCAGTGCACTTCCTCTAATGCCAACATAATTTTCTAGTCTATTTAAAAGAATGTTGTGGTCGATAGTGTCAAACGCAGCGCTAAGATCCAGTAGCAGTAATAGAGAGATACAACCACGAATAGATGATATAAGCAGGTCATATGTAACTCTAATGAGAGCAGTCTCAGTACTATGATATGGTCTAAAACCTGACTGGAAATCCTCACATATATCATTTTTCTCTAAGAAGGAACATAGTTGTGAGGATACTACCTTTTCTAGTATCTTTGACAGAAAAGGGAGATTCGAGATCGGTCTGTAATTAATTAATTCTTTGGGGTCAAGTTGTGTTTTTTTAATGAGAGGCTTAATAACAGCCAGTTTGAAGGTTTGTGGGACATATCCTAATGACAATGAGTTAATAATATTCAGAAGAGGATCTATTACTTCTGGAAGCACCTCTTTTAGGAGCTTAGATGGAACAGAGTCTAACATACAGGTTGTTGGTTTAGATGATTTAACAAGTTTATACAATTCTTCATTTCCAATAGAAGAGAATGAGTGGAATTGTTCCTCAGGGGATCTATAGTGCACTATCTGATGTGATACTGTGGCTGACAGCTACATGGTTAAAATTTTATCTCTAATAGTTTCGATCTTGGAAGTAAAGTAGTTCATAAAGTCATTACTACTGTGCTGCTGGGTAATGTCTGCACCTGCTGATGTTATATTTTTTTGTTAATTTAGCCACTGTATTGAATAAATACTTGGGGTTGTGTTTGTTTTCTTCTAAAAGAGACGTAAAGTAAGCAGATCTAGAAGTTTTTAAGGCTTTCCTGTAGGAGAGAGTATTTTCCCGCCAAGCAATACAAAATACCTCTAATTTAGTTTTTCTCCAGCTGCGCTCCATTTTCCGGGCTGCTCTCTTTAGGGCCCGAGTGTGCTCACATTATACCACGGTGTTGGACTCTTTTCCTTAATCTTCCTTTAGCGTAAAGGAGCAACCGTATCTAAAGTGCTAGAAAAGAGAGAGTCCATAGTTTCTGTTACATCATCAGGTTTTTCTGAGCTATTGGATATGCTGAGGAACTGAGATAAATCAGGAAGATTATTTATAAAGCAGTCTTTTGTGGTCGAGGTGATGGTTCTACCATAATTGTAACAAGGAGTTGGCTTTACAGCTTTAGCTATATGGAATATACATGAAACTAGATAATGATCTGAGATATCATCGCTCTGCTGCAAAATTTAAATGCCATTGACATCAATTCCATATGACAGTATTAAATCTAGAGTATGATTTCGACAATGAGTAGGTCCTGACACGTGTTGTTTAACACCAATAGAGTTTAGAATGTCTATAAATGCTGATCCCAATGAGTCTTTTTCATTATCAACATGGATATTAAAATCACCAGCAATTAGGACTTTATCTGCAGCCAGCACTAACTCAGATAGAAAATCAGCAAATTCTTTAATAAAGTCTGTATGGTGCCCTGGTGGCCTGTATACAGTAGCCATTAGAAACATCACAGGGGAATTATCATTAACACTTGCACATAAAGCAACTGAACGTTTTATAGACATTTCCAGGAGCACCTGCAGCATTTCTGTCTTTGATTTCCTCCACTGAATCAGCTGAACGGCACACTGAGACTCTGATTGTTCGGGTCTTTTAGAATAAATAACAGATGCTGCTGCATCATCAGAACTGTACAGCAGTGATGCAAAGATTTTGATTGGTTGTTTGCTCTTAACTAAAATGTCAGTTGCAAGCAAAAAGAAGTATCTTTGCATTCTGTATGATGTCATGTTTTTTGGAAATATTTATGGACTATTTTCACAAATACCTCTATGCTTTACTTAGAGTGGATAGAGGTTTTGTTCATCTGGTACTATTAGATCTGTTATTTGCATTGATTCATGGGGGTGTTTGAGTGTTTTTGATTTAACACCCTGTGATGTGCAGATAAGGAGGATTTTTAAAGTGAAATGTCCACTGAACAACTCTTTGTGAGTAGAAATGGTGTCACGCACGTATCTCAGGCTGAATTTGAAAGGCGCTGTAAACACACTTGACCAGATCCAGGAGAGGCACATTATTTTATATCAGAGGGAGATCATGGAAGCTAAAAGCAGGAAATGACGATACGCTGTGTTTCGTCTGTGTGTCAGTGATGCCGGTCACCAGGTGCATGAGCAGTCCTGGACCAGGACTCAGTGTTTATCAGGATTTTCTCTGTGTTTATCAGTGACGCTGCCCCCGGTGGTCAGCAGGTGAATGACCGTTACTCACTGGACTGGGACTCAGTGCTGGTCAGTTCAGACAATGTGATCGTAGCTCGTCTGGACGGCAGGGGAAGCGGCTTCCAGGGTCAGAAGCTGTTACAGGAAGTGCACAGGCGTCTGGGATCCGTGGAGCTGCAGGATCAGCTGGCCGCCGTCGAGTAAGAACCTTTACCTGCTTTTTTCCTTCTATCAGTTGCTCAGAAATGACCCTTCTGTCACTCTCATGCTCTGTCTGGGTGATCTACACACACGGCTGTGAAACATGTTAACAGAGTCGTGCTTTTCTTCCAGGGACCTGCTGAAATTGCCATATATCGATCGAACCCGGATTGGTGTGTTTGGGCGGGTAAGACTCAATCCCACACTCGGCTGCTGTAACAGAAGAAACATTGATGAAAACCGTCAGGTTTATAAACCCGTGTGTTTGTGTCGCTCTGCAGGGTTATGGAGGATATGTCGCACTCCTGCTGATTAAATCCACGGAGAACTTGTTTAAATGCGCAGCAGCCATGTCTCCTGTGACGGACTGGAGTCTGTACGGTAAGTTACTGATGTGATTGTGATTATGTGAGGCTTCACACTGATGTGTATCTAGAACCGCAGAGCAGTTTCAGACCCGTGATTCTGCGGTTCTGTGAGTGAATCTGACCTCTGTCTCTCTCTGTCTCTCTCAGCCTCAGCCTTCTCTGAGCGCTATCTGGGTTTCCCTCTTCAGGATGACAGCAGATATCAGGTTGGTGCTGCTTAGTTGTTTTGGACTCAGACTCTGCTGGAATGTGTTTGAGATTTTAGTGACAGACTGTGTGTCTCTAGTTCTCCAGTGTGCTGCAGAATCCACAGGGTTTCAGAGAGCAGACGCTCATGCTGCTCCATGCCACTGCAGACGGTCAGTGTGTGTGTGTGTGTGTGTGAGTGAGTGAGTGAGTGAGTGAGTGAGTGAGTGTGTGTGTGTGTGTGTGTGTGTGTAGAATGTTAGTGTTCTTGCTTGTTTCTCTTGAAACTATTATTTGATACTTGAGGTGATGCTGCTATATTCACAGTAGAAACAACCTCTCATAGCGGATCATTTGATCACATTACTCTGTCATTGAGCCAGTCTTCAAACACTCAAATTCTGTTTCTTGCAGCAAATGTTCACTTCCAGCACACGGCCGAGCTCATTAAGAACCTGGTGAAGGTGGGAGCGAATTACACGCTGCAGGTACTGAACGCTGTGTGTTTCAGCATCAGTGTGTCTTTGTTTATCAATGCTTGACTGTAGTCTAGTTTGTTGATGGTTTTCTGGATGGTTTTTCTTCAGATTTATCCAGACGAAGGTCATTTCTTGTCTAAGAGCAGCCAGCGGCACGTGGCTTCAACACTGAGCAGCTACTTCAGATCCTGCCTGCAGGAGGAGGTGCTTCCCATCAGTGAGGAGGAGGAGGAAGAGGAAGAGTAGAGTGAAGATGAGACGCAACACAGAAACACACGCAGACACTGACACACACACACACACACACACACACACACACACATCAGGACAATGAAACACACTGGACAAGCATCCAGAGAACACTCAGATAAACAGATAGAGCCAGGAGTGAGTGTGTGTGTGTGTGTGTGTGTGTGTGTGAGTGAGTGAACATGTATATATGCATGTGTGTAACTGTTAGGACGGATGTATGTATTAGAACTGTGTGTGTGTGTGTGTGTGTGTGTGTGAGTGAACATGTATATATGCATGTGTGTAACTGTTAGGACGGATGTATGTATAAGAACTGTGTGTGTGTGTGTGTGTGTGAGAGACAGAGAGTGTTTCTGACCAATGGATCATTATCGCTGGAAATGGATTGGAATATTTCACATATCATAAATCACTAAGATCTCTGATTGGCGGATGCATTGGCCAATCACAGCACAGACTGTCGGGTGGAGCTGCTCCAGTCATTGCATGGTCCTTTTGCTTTGCTTCACTTCTTTTGCCACTTTCTGTCTGTCGGTATGTTGTCACCTTCCAGAGGAGCTGCGTTTCTCACCGTTTCTCCACTCGCTGGGAAGAAGCGTAATTCCATTCATTGAAAGCTGGAGGATGTTTGTGAAGAGAGCGAGGCCTCGGCAGCACACGTGCATGATGCGCTGTGTGTATGTGCAGTGCATTGTGGGATGGTGCTGCTGTGTGCTGGACAGAAGAGGGCGCACCGATGTGTTTTTGGACATTCATCAGACGGATCCGCTCAGACTGTTTTGGATCAGTTTATTTGTATTGCTGACTGTTTAGTTTTACTGTTGGTGGGTGGGGTGAGGGGTTTGGGTTGATTGTTATCGTCCTCTAGTTATAACAGTCATGTCTATAAATAAACAACTAGTCCAAAAACAGCACAGTTTCATTTTGATGTGCTATATTTTACCATCAGAGTCACGCAGCCAGACCGTCAGCTGGAGTGACTGCAAACATCAGAACGACGGCACGATTATGAGAACACATTCACAGACGGCCTGGAGTGAATGAATGCTGCATACTTCAGTTCAGTTATTGGAAAAAGACACGCTTTGATTTGCATTACTTTGGATGTCTGTTATTTCTTGAATATAGTTGACGGGACTGCTGGATCTGTCCTGTGAGCGTCAGGTGTCTCCATTAACCGCTGCGCTGCAGGTAAAGATGTGCTACTGAACATCACTGAAAATGGCAGTTCATTGGTTATTTACTCGGCCTGGTGTCGCTCTAAAGCTGTCTGACCTTTCTTTCTTTGGCAGCGAGCAGTGACCTTTCTCAAGCTCGTAAGCGCTGATCATAAAATATAATAAAATACTCCCGTATCTGTAGGACTGTCCCTTGGAAACATGAATGAATACTGACACAAAACCAGCAATTTGCTGCTTAATTTGGCATGTAGTTCATATCAGGATGAATTTCCAGCCAGTGGCAGTGGGAACATTTACATGGGTTTTGTGCAGAAAATGAACCTGGTTATACACTTAAAGCAAACAAAAATCAGTTCAGTTTTCGTTCATTGTTTATTAACTGTGCAATGTTCATCATTTATGGAAAGTATATCTGAAGGATTGGAATCTATCAAGGAAACATGAGCTCATTGATTATTCCTGACCGCGGTTTCTGTAAGTATTTAGTTCCTGTGTGGGAATGCATTGTAATTTCAGTTTAGTGGAAATCAATTTTTTATGTATCAATAGAATGTGACTACAAGAATATTTTCAAATAAAGTTGCACAAAAAGCTGCACCAAAACTATCATAAAGAGTGTTTTAGTGAAAAGCTCTCACATCACACTAATACAGCAGCAAACTTTACATTTATTTTTCTTAAGGTTTCATAATATTCATCTGATTTATATACCATTTTATTCCTAAAAAAAAAAAATGATGAAAATGTATTTTTTCCTGATTAAAAGAGACTCCTTGAACCTTTGTTACTATAGATAAGACTGTGCATATTGTTACGACCCATTTTAATAGGGTGAGACGCGAACGGATGATGTTAACGGGATTCCAGCCACAGGCAACAGATCACCAAAACAACACATAAATTTAAATAATTTATTAAAGAACAATGTAAGGAATATAAGGGGCATTAGCTTCAGAGAGGCCCAAGGCCAAAATAACAAACAAAAAGAACTAAATAAAATAAAGATATATAAATAACCTGAATACAAAGAAAAGAAAATACAAATGATCTTCCCTAACTCCCTAAACAAAAACACATCGCATAATCAGATCAAAATATATAGCAGACCTCTCCTACACTCCAGAGAATTTTCTTAGTATAAACAGAATAAATCACGAATTGAAACAACTACAAACAATAACCACTAAGCCGTTGGTGATCTGTTGACGGAGGCGGAATCCGGAGCTCTTCACGCCACAACAGCAAACACCAAAGTGAGCTCTCCATGTTTTGATAGCGCCGCCCTTTTAAAGCCACCTGCCTCAGGATCCACCAGTCACGTTCCTTGATGAAGAGCCAATCCCTGCACACATACACACTCACATACACAAAGCAAAACACACAAAAACAACGATGCCAAGGATCGTAACAATATACATACTGTATCATATATCCACACATATACCAGCCATATTTTGTCGAAGAGTTTGAGGTTGAGTTTTGTTCTGTTCAGTGATCTTATGTTTTTTGGCTGATGTTAGCAGCATTACATGTGAAGACCGGCTGGGCTGCAGCACATCTATCCACTAACACATGAACCAAAATCAAAGGGAAAAGTTAAGTCTAACGGTGTGTTTGCAGGCCTCTGAGAGACCAGGAGCCTCTCGGGTTTGTGAGCTACTGAACCTGTGACTCTTACAAACGAGGTTAATCAATGTCTGTAACTGCATTGAGCTGGCAGCCGATCAGAAACATCAGCTGATTCTGCATTTGCCTGCAAGTGTTTCTGTATTTGAAGTTCAAAACACATGATTTTAGCAGTTACGTTTATAAGGTTAAATTGACAAATTCCTAATACTTAGTTAAGTACAAATGCTGATGCCCATACTGGATATACATGAACATACTGTATATATGGAGTGAAAACAGTATCAAATCCTCCCACAAATGCTCGCGAGAGATCCACACTTGCGGACACAAACCATAAATGCACGCGAGAGATCCACACGCACACATGGCAATACAGCCAAAGGCAAGTGCATTATTGTTTCTTTGATCACAGAATGATCCTCAAATACTGTATCCGTACCCGTTATTTCATGCACAACAAATCGCGAGTCCTTTGAATTTGTGTTCTGCCTTAAGAATGTCTATAAATACGTGCTTTTGTATTTGCGATTCTTTTGAGACTATCAATATGCGGCCTTAACTCACAAATGCGCACAAGCCTATCTGTACACTTTAACTATGGAATGAATGAAGTAGGCGGTCAGACATGTGTAGTTGAACCCCCCCTTGGTTATACGTGTATCTTCGTCTTTTTTGTCTTATGTGCACAAATTGTACAAGTTTATTATCCTTTGTGTTTGTGAAATGCAGTGAGCTGTATGCTGCAAGTAGCATGTTTCTGTAGTGCCGTGATTTGCGTTCATTGAGGCCATAAGGTGTTGCTAACACGAATGACAGGAAATGCTTTATTTATAGTGATTCATTAACCGGTGAACTGGTGTAAGCCGTGTCAGCTGAACTGAGCAGTGGCTGTACGACTGATTTCCCATATGAACGCACTTGTTTTGCTTCTTTACATTATGCCTTGAAAACAATATATGTAAGTTTCTGACGAATAAAATACAAGGTAAAATGCCGACCTTTTTCTGTACAGTTACATTTCCTCTGCTTTGTTATTATCCTTACATGCATGCACGTAGCCTACATAAGCAATATGATTATGTCGATATTCCAATCTTTTTTTTTGCACAAACAGGCAATGCCTGTTAAAAATGAAATGTTTTTCTCATTCTGTTAGAAAAGAAACAATAATGCACTTGCCTTTGCCTGGATTGCCATGTGTGCGTGTGGATCTCTCGCGTGCATTTGTGGGAGGATTTGATACTGTTTTCACTCCACATATATACAGTGACAGAAAAAAGCATACTTTTTAAAGTCTTTCTGATTTGTATGTTTACTAATGATGAGACACAATGCATTCGAGTGAGAGTTTTATTTTATTTCTGTTTGTGCAGACTAACCATGTAGCTCTTTAAAAAAAAAAAGTTATAGTTTTACTATGTGAATCGATTCAGTATTAAAGATGTATTGCTATATATACACCTATAGATATGTTTTTGTATGCTGTAGTTTTGTTTTATTTGTTCAGGTCATAAAAATGCAGATTTCAAGGCTATGATTTGAACAAAAATAACAGAAAAGGCAGAAAACAAATGTTTTTTTCCCCCCACAGCAGTTTTCCCCAGTAATAATGTTTATATATAACTGCTTATATTGTGTCAGATTGCAGTAGTAGAAGAGTTTGTGAGTTTCAGTGAATGATATAAGAAATCAGCATCATCTGACAGAATGACTCGCTGATGTTTACAGTCTTATTCTTTTGGAGAGGATGGGATGGCTGACAAATCACGATTAGAAAGAGCCCAGAAAACCAGAGGACTCACGATCAGTGATTCAGTGGGAGCTCAGACTGGTAAGTTATAATTAATAACCATATTGTCCATAATACTTTGTTTTTAATGACAGTGATTTCTTTCAGCTTGTTTAGAGTGACACTCAACATCAGTCACGCTGCTGCTAAATACAGACTCATGCTAGTGTGAACAAATGAGGAAAAGTATAAATAAGAAATCTAACGAGTATTTGGAGCGTGTCCTCAGACTCAACGCTCTCGGTCTCTTTGTTCAGGTCAGATCGGCATTAATGACAGCAGACGGGTCACAATTTCACGATTTCCTAGTCGTCGTCACTGGTTTCCACTGGAACAGGTAGATTGTCAACAAAACAGTCTCTGTAGAAGGAGACGAGTGAGTGCAGCATGTAGCGCCTGCTGATGACATCATGACCCTCATCCGGGAAGATCTGCACAGAGGTCAGAGGTCAGTGGTCGAGCGTGAGGTCAGAGGCGTGCAGGTGCGTGACGGTCTGAAGGTCTCACCTGTAACCTGTAGTTGACAATCGAAGATGGCGGCGCGATCAGACGCAGCGGCTTCTCCGGATCCCAAAGACGGTGCTTTTATGTCTTTTAATGTCGTCTGTTCGTCTCCAAATAGTGTCAATTTACCGCTAATTCATCGGGAGATCACTCCGGGATACATCTATGATCGCCAAAGCCTTTTGGATATCGACAACACATACAAACACAAACTCTCGCCGGCGGCTACTGAGAAGCTACGAGGCCTTTGTTTACTGCTGGAGCCGGACCTCGAGACCGCAGCCTCGCCTACTGACGCTACCCGCACAAGGCGGCGTCGCAAGCGGTGTGAGAGAGGACGGAAGCGCGGTAAGCGCGGAGGTATACGAGCTAGGCTGAGGGCTAACCCCACAAGACCGGCTCTTCCAACACTCATGCTCTCAAACGTTCGCTCTCTGGAAAACAAACTGGACTTAATTCAACTCAGTCGATCTACACAGCATGAGGCAAGGGATTGTTGTGTGTTTGTTTTCACTGAAACATGAAACACTAAACGACAACATCCCAGACTCCGCCATTCAGCTGCACGGCCTAACCTGCTACCGAGCGGACAGAGATTCATCACTGTCTGGTAAGACTCGCGGGGGTGGCTTGTGTGTTTACGTCAACAAAAAATGGTGTAACAATGCTGCGGTAGTATCTAAACACTGTTCATCACTGGTGGAGTTTATGGTTGTGAAGAGGCAGCCACTTACAACAACCACACAGACCTACAGGAGTACACTGAAACTGTGACTGCTTACATCAAAAAGTGCACAGATGATGTGACAGTCACAAAGACCATCACCACACGCGCCAACCAGAAGCCATGGATGACAGCAGAGGTTCGTGGGCTGCTAAAGACCAGAGATGAAGCTTTCAGATCAGGTGATAAAGCAGCCCTCAAAACAGCAAGAGCCAATCTGTCCCGCAGCATCAAAAATGCAAAACGGTCATATGCTCAAAAAATCAACAATCACTTCACAGACAGCAGAGACACACGGAGTCTGTGGCAAGCCATTCAGACCATCACAGACTACAAGCCCCCGCCACAGGCCTGTGATGATGACACATCCCTCCCAGATACACTCAACCACTTTTATTCACGGTTTGAAATGCAGAATGACACACCTGCACAAAAACTGCCCACACCTCCCAACGACCAGGCGCTCTGTCTGTCTCCAGCCGAAGTAAGGAAGACCCTATCTAGGATTAACCCACGCAAGGCTGCGGGTCCCGACAACATACCTGGCCGTGTACTGAAAGACTGTGCTGTACAGCTGACAGATGTCCTAACAGATATCTTCAACACCTCGCTGAGCCAAGCAGTCGTCCCCACATGTCTCAAATCCACAACAATCATACCGGTACCAAAGAAATCACCTGTGTCCTGTCTAAATGACTACCGTTCCATAGCACTGACTCCAATCATAATGAAGTGCTTTGAGAGGTTAGTCATGCACAACATCAAAACCAGCCTCCCCAACACACTCGATCCGCTCCAGTTTGCATACCGTCCAAACCGCTCCACAGACGATGCAATTTCCTCCACCCTCCACCTGGCTCTTACCCACCTAGAAAATAAAGACTCTTATGTTAGAATGCTGTTCATTGACTTCAGCTCAGCATTCAACACAATAATCCCACAACAGCTCACAAATAAACTAAACCTACTGGGCCTTAACAATTCCCTCTGTAATTGGATTCTGGACTTTCTAACCGGAAGACCTCAGTCAGTCCGTGTCGGCCACAACACCTCGGGCACTACCACACTGAGCACAGGTGCCCCACAAGGCTGTGTGCTCAGCCCGCTGCTCTTCACGCTGCTGACCCACGACTGCACTGCCAAGTTCAGCTCCAATCACATCATCAAGTTCGCTGATGACACAACAGTGGTAGGTCTCATCAGCAACAACGATGAAACGCACTACAGAGAGGAAGTGGCACAGCTGGCTGAATGGTGTGGTGCAAACAACCTGTCCCTCAATGTGAGTAAGACAAAAGAGGTTGTGATGGACTTCAGGAGAAACTCCGCTGATCACCCCCCACTGACCATCGACAGCTCGCCTGTGGAGAGAGTCAGCAGCACTAAATTCCTGGGGGTGCACATCACAGAGGACCTCACCTGGACCTGCAACACCATGTCACTCTCCAAGAAGGCACAACAGCGCCTACACTTTCTCCGCCGGCTGAAAAGAGCAAGTCTCCCTCCACCCATCCTCACCACTTTCTACAGGGGCACCATTGAGAGTGTGCTGACCAGCTGCATCACTGTCTGGTACGGGAACTGTACTGCAGCAGACCGCAAGACCCTCCAGTGGACAGTGAACACAGCTGCAAGGATCATCGGTGCCCCTCTCCCCTCCATCCTGGACATTTTCCTCACACGATGCTCCAGCAAAGCCAACAGTATCGTAAAGGACTCCACACACCCCTCCCACAGTCTCTTCCAGCTCCTACCATCAGGTAGACGGTACCGGAGCATCAGAGCCCGCTCTGCCACACTGCTCAACAGCTTTTTCCCCCAGGCTGTGAGAGCCCTGAACTCAAATCACCCCGCCCCTCTCTGAAACCCCATACAAACCCCCTACCTCCTGAAACATGGACCATCTGGAACTTATGGAACTTTGTTTGTGCAATCGAAGGGTGCTACAGGTGAGTGGGCCTGTACAAACCACCTATAGTAGCACACTCTCTTCCTCTATGCGCACTAGTCACTTTTCACACACACTGCTGTGTGTACACAAATCCCACAAAAAGACTCAGTAATATCAGTAATATATGTATGTTTACATGCTCATGCACTACAAATCATCCTGCACTGTTCCCCAGCCAGCTGCTTGAACTCACATTGTCTCTCTTTGCACATAAACAGTATTTATCTGAAGCATTCGTATAGTTTGTATAGTTTGTATTTTTTAGTTTATGTATAGGTAAATTTTTTATATAGATAGTATATTTATAGTCAAAATCTATCAGTAGGATAGTTTGTGTATAGGTTTATATTGTTTTACTTCATTGCTGTATGCCTGTAATTATGTAGCACCGTGGTCCTGTGAGGCACGACATTTCGTTCCACTGTACGCATGTAGCGGAATGACAATAAAGCTCAACTTGACTTGACTTGACTTGACTTGACGTTAATCACAGACAGCAGCTTCACTAGCTCTGCAGTGTGTTGAAAATTAACATTCGCTAACAGAAGGAGAGAAATAAGAAGTCATGATGATGCAGCCATTCTGTCTGAAGGTTTGTGGGTTTTCTTTCATAAGCTCACCATCTGCTGTCCCGTGTAGAATCAGAAAACGTAAGTTCTCAGAGCGCGTGATGTTCAGCAGGAGACTGGAGATCTGATGGACACACACACACAGTAAGGGTGTGATGCTGAGCTCCGTTCACACCGTCAGCTGAGATCTGAGATTCACACTGCATCACATTCACTGATGCCTTCACAACAGTTTTCATGACCAAAACAAATTAAACATATAACATGAAAGAATAATATATAAGGCTGCAAAGAAGTTCAACTGTTCTCGTCTTTGTCGCATTGCTGGACGTCCATATTGTGCCCCAACAGTTGTCACCAGCTTTGGTCAAAATAAATGAGATTGTGTGGCTGGTGGTGTGAACGGGGCTTTACAGAGATGCCCATGATCTAAATATCACACGTCTTTGTGTCTCTAATCATACAGCAGCAACATCTCACCTTGTATTTGAGCTCATTTTGTAGAGGGAACCCAAAGTATCGCTCTGTAAAAGCTGAAGCTGCGTACAGAAACAGAACGATCAGACTAGTGTGTATATGTGTGTGTGTGTTCATGATGAGTGTGTGTGTGTGTGTGTGTGTTATGTACCGTAGAGCTGCCAGTCAAACACTGGACTCACAGCCGCACCGCAGCGGAGTTCAGGTCCATGTGAGAGCAGCAGAATAGAGCTCAGGAACCCACCATACGCCTGCACACACACACACACACACACACACACACACACACACACACACACACACACACACACACACACACACATACATATACATATATACACACACCTGCAAAACACTTCTGAGATCACTTCACACAAACACTAGGTTTTGATTTCTGTTTCTATTTCTGTAATAGAGTCAAACTTTAATTTTGGTCTGAACAGGTATTTTTTTTTATCTTGGTTTGCCCGACAGAGATGCAGTTTTTATTTATAGCAGCTGATTTGTTTAAATATCTGTGCTTTTTGGCCAATTTATTCAAGTCTGCAGAGTGTAAAGTAACACAATTATTATTTGACTTGACAGTTTTATGGCTTCTGTGGTTTCTGCAGACAGTAAAGGATAGATGTTATTCTGTCATCATTAAGGCTCCATCATGTTGTTCTTAATGTGTTTGACTGACTTTCTTCTGCAGAACACAAGCAGATGTTTTGAGAAATGTGTCAGTGTTTGTTTTTGTCCATACATTGAAAGTCAACATTCTTCAAAATATCTTATTTTGTGTACAGCAGAAGAAAGAAAGTCACACAGGTTAGAAACATCATGATAGAGAGTAAATGCTGACATCATATCAGCAGCCATATCACCCTGCAGCCCAAGACTGGTCGCCCACTGAAGCTAAGCAGGGTTGAGCCTGGTCAGTCCCTGGATTGGAGACCTCCGAGGAAAACCAGGTTGCTGCTGGAAGAGGTGCTAGGGAGGTCAGCAGGGGGTGCTTACCCTGCAGTCTGTGTTGGTCCTAGCGCCCCAGTATAGTGATGGGGATACTATACTGACAAAAAGCACCATCTTTTGGATGAGACGTTAAACCGAGGTCCTGACTCTCTGTGGTCATTAAAAATCCCAGGATGTCCTTCAAAAAAGAATAGGGGTGTAACCCCGGCATCCTGGTCAAATTCGCCCACTGGCCTCTGTCTATCATCATGGCCTCCTAATCCCTATATCTACTGATTGGTTTCATCACTCTGTCTCCTCTCCACCAGTAAGCTGGTGTGTGGTGGGCGTTCTGGCGCAATACGGCTGCCGTCACATCATCCAGGTGGATGCTGCACACTGGTGGTGGATGAGGAGATTCCCCCCCCTTCTATGTAAAGTGCTTTGAGTAAGCAGAAAAGCGCTGAATAAATGTAAGGAATTATCATTTAATTTCTGGGTGAGCGATCACTTTAATGAGTCTGTTGTGACTAACCTCAACTTGCCAAAAACTCCGACTCTGCCTCCATCAATATACGGCTGCTCCATCAGATACCTGCGTGGACAAATGTAGTGAAAATATGGGGAAAAACTCATTTAAGATCACTGTTATATCCACCAAAGCAGAGACGATGAATGAGGACTGCTTCATGTAGACTGTGAATTTCTTCCACAAACCCTTCAACATCCACATCCAGTTTCTACATCTGTCCCATAGAGTTCGGTGCTCATGTCTACATTAACACATCAGATGCAGA
Source organism: Spinibarbus caldwelli (assembly GCA_039654775.1). Lineage (NCBI taxonomy): Eukaryota > Metazoa > Chordata > Actinopteri > Cypriniformes > Cyprinidae > Spinibarbus > Spinibarbus caldwelli. The sequence continues at coordinate 93,356 of CM077233.1, forward strand.
AACAGTTGTTTTAGACGCTTATTTATATTTTTTGCTTTAATGTGCCAAATTAAACTTATTACAAAATGAAAAAGTGGATTATTACATTATTTGCTGAAGGAATTCTTTCTGGCACACTAGAGCAAAGGATATGAAACATCTTCAGTGTTTTTATGAAACATCTAATGTCTCAGACTTTTGTACAGTAGATGGAGGTTTGAGGTTTAGTTTACTCACTGTAAAACAGAGCGCAGATCCTCTGTCTCCACGAGTCCCAAACGCTGATAAAATCTGCTGGCCCTGATATCCGCTTCCCCTGCTGTCCAGCCGCGCCACGATCATCACAGCTGACCAGCACATCGGTCCAGTCCAGATAAAAGCGCTCGCTCACCTGCTGACCGCCGGGGTTAGAGTCACTGCCTCACACACACACACACACACACACACACACACTCAGAGGTCAGAGGTCACCGATGCGGCTTGATCGTTTCCAGATACTGTATTCATCCATACTAGTGATTATCAAAACCTCCTTCCTAAAAAAGAACTCGAGCAAAAAAATTTGAGCAAAAAAAAATGTAGTAATTAATTAAAATAGTAAAAGTGTTGCTAAATAGCCTTCTTAATAAACCAATACACTTCAGATATTTTGATTCCATTAATTATAGATGTTAACGAACATACATGTACACGGAAAGTATTATGTGTTCACTACATAAGAGAAGGACTTCATGCTTTTAAATAATCTTGAGAGACTCAGTTGTGTTTTTGTGTATGTGTGTTAGTGTGTTTTATTTGTTAGTGAGCATGTGTGTGTTAGGGTCAGGGTGTTTTATATGTTAATGAATGTGAGTGAGTGAGTGAGTGAGTGTGTGTGTGCGTGTGTGTGCGTGTGTGTGTGTAAGCTCGTACAGCAACAGCAGGAGCAGATATCGTTTACTCTCTTCAAACTGCGGAGGGAAGCTGAGCTCAAGTCTCGGTGCTGTAAACACACAGTAAACAAACATCAGTCACTTACAGCAAAAACACAACCAGTGCAAACCATCCTAGACTACATTCAGACTGCAGGCAAAAATCTGAATCTTTTTTTTTTTTTTGCTTATATGTGATCTATTTTTTTCATAATGGTGTGAATAGCACAAAGCACATGCAGTCTGAGGCCTCATTGTATGCTAAAATACCTGCCAACCTTCATTTTTCTAGAAAAGGTTTAGTGGAAGAGTGCTTAGCATCACGTCAGGGTCGAAGCAGGCAAACACACTTCTTCTGTACACACTGACCATACATTAAAGTTATAAGTCTTTCAAACTGTTGCTCATTTGTCTCTAACAATGTGGACATTTTTGATCTTCCATTTTGTTTCATTGTTTTTGCCTGAGATTAATCACAATAATTTTTCAAATGTTTTATGTCTCCTTATCATGATGAATATACCGACCACCAGCATTGACACGTAAATGAACACGTAACTATCTATAAAGGTTGTGAACAAATGGAAAAAAAATGGTTATGTTTATGGTGATGATAATGATGATTTGTGTTCTTGAAAAATAACCTGGTTTGTTTGTGAATACTTATGTATTCCTCGGTGTAACAGTTTTGCCCTGTTTTCCAGTACAAATATTTAAACATTGTTAAATCAAGATATATTTACTGTACTCTTTTTTATTTGATATTTACTCTTGTTTTAAGCATAAACTCACCTATCTTGATACAAGACGTCATTTTGCTTCTCCAGTAAATGTATCTTGATTTAAGAATGTTTAAATATTTCAACTGGACAACAAGACACAAATACTGAGGAAGAACAGCACTTTTTCCAGTCCTCGTAAGGTTGCTGTGGAAGTTCCTCTACGTTTAGTTCCCAAAGAACGGTTTGTTTCAGATCTCTCTTCAGGCTCAAATATGCCAGTGTCGTTTTCCTGCGATAAACTTGAGGTTGTTCTTCAGATGCTCTTCTTTAGTCCTGTTGTGGTGTGTGAGATCTTTCACACATGAGATCTTTGTTGAGCAGTCAGACTTTCATCGAGGAGGTTTGAAATATTTGGACAGGGTTTATGGTCGACTCATCTGCTATGTTGTCTTCAGATTGATTTACCTGTATCTTCTGTCCGATGAATGTTAAGAGGACGTGCTGTGCTTTTTCTCAGATGTTTATTTTGATATGATGCTTTTATGTTTTCATTCATGGTCAGGGTTGTGAGGTTTATGGCATCAGATGTTTGCAATTATAATGTATAAGGTTGTATTCACACCTGTCTTGTTTGGTTCGATTGAATCAAACACAAGTTTTTTTCCCTTGTTGCGGATCTTTTGGAATACAGCGTGAATACAGCAATCACACTCGGGTGCGCACCAAACAACTGTATTGAGACCCAGCTGAAGAGGTGGTCTCGGTCCACTTCCAAACAAACTCTGGTACGGTTAAATGGATGAACCAATGAATGGATGACCTTAAGCACACCTGTGGTTTTGTTTACAGTTTCTGGTTCACTTGCAAAAAGGGCGTTGTGAAAGCGAACTGCACCAAAAAAAACAAAAAACAAACAAAAAAAAAAATCAACGTTGTGTTTGGTCCGGATCAAAGCAAGTGAACTAGTGGACTTTCCTGGTGTGAATACACCCTTAGATAAAAATCTCATTGGTATTTTTTATTGTTGCTTTTATTTCCTGTTTGGCAAGTTGGTGATGGTAGTGATGATGATGATGACTTCATACCCTGATTGTTAATCAGTAAATTCCTGATTTGTCTAACTGGAGTTTGTTTCTTTTGGAGAAATTCTCTGATCTCCAGACGAGCATCTACAGTCACGTGATCTACAGAACAGAAGAGAAAGAAAATAAGACAGCTTAAGGTTTGGTGTGTCCTGCCATTTTTTGAGGAACTAATATACAGTGCCCTCCAAATGTATTGGAACAGTAAAGACAAAATTGCTCTGTTGGCTGTCATTGGCTGACATTTACAAATATGATTAAAAGATGAATATGAGACAAAACTACAGAATCTCACATTTTATTATTGGGTGATTCAACACACAGATGTTTTACCAGCTAAGAAGTTCAGCACTTTTAGTTTCATCCCCCTATCTGATGTGAGCATAAGTATTGGAACAGTTGCCTCACAGGTCTTTCTAAGTGATCAGCTGTGTCCTGTTGCATTCATTCTTCAGATATTAAAAGCAGGGAATGTGTCGTATCAGTTATATCCATTACTTCTGCATTCTGAATCTTGCATTCGATGATGACACACACAAACCAGGATGAAGATGAGGGAGCTGACTTTGAGAGAAAAGCAAGCAATTTGGATGCTAAAAGAAAAGAGGAAGTCAATTAGAGCTACAGCAAAAACAAAGGGCATGGAGAAATCAAGAGTTTGGAAACCACCAGCGACACCAGCAACCAACAACTACCTGATCGACTGAGAAAACAACAGTAGTTGATGACAGACAAATCATAAAAGCTGTGAAAATGAACCCTAAAAAGACGTGTCTGTAAAATCACCAACAACTTCCAGAAAGCTGGGGTGATGCTCTGACAATCTACTGTCCTCAGGAGACTTTGACACAGAATTACAGATGCTACACAGCAAGATGCAAACCTCTGACCAGCACCAAAAATAGAAAGGCAAGATTAGAGTTTGCAAAAAAGCACAAAGGTGAGCCAGAAGAGTTTTGGAATTGTGTTTATGGACCAATGAGACAAAGATGAACCTTTATCTAAGTGATTGGAAAGCAAAAATGTGGAGAAAAAAAGGGAACTGCAAAAGATCCCAAGCATACAGCCTCATCTGTAAAGCATGGTGGAGGTGGTGTCATGGCATGGGCATGCATGGCTGTCTCTGGAACAGGCCCTCTCAACTTTACTGATGACTTAATGTATGATGACAGTAGCAGAATGAATTTGGAAGGGTGCAAAACCATCTTGCCTACCAATATTCAAGAAAATGCCACCAGATTCATTGGGAAGTGCTTCATATTGAATCAGGACAATGACCCAAAACACCCTGTCAGTTCAGTCAAGGAATTTATAAGGGCAAAGAAATGGAAAGTCTTAGATTGCCCAAGTCAGTCTCCAGATTTAAATCCGATTTAACATGAATTTCACCAGCTGAAGAGGAGAGTAAAGGCAGAAACTCCCCAAAACAAGCAACAATTGGAATTGGCTGAATTAAAGGCTGGGAAAAGTATTTCAAAGGATGAGACCAAGAGTCTGGTGATAGATCACAGATTCACTGCTGTGATTGTGCGCAAGGGATCTGCAACTAAATAATAGCTTTTAATCTTTTATATCTGCCTTATGTTCAACTGTCCGAATACTTATGCTCACATCAATGAGTGGGATGAACTCTAAAAGTACTGTTCTTTTTATTTGGTACAACATGTATGTGTTGAAACGGCTAATAATAAAATGTGACATTCTGTAGTTTTGTCTCACATTCATCTTTTAATCATATTTGCAAATGTCTTGACTCCACAGCCAAAAGAGCAATTTTGTCTTTACTGTTCCAATACTTTTGGAGGGCACCGTATATTGTCAGAAAAACAGCAGTTTGTTTCATCATGTATTTTATTTTATTTTAGGCCCTTTGCCTTTTTCTACAGAAACGCAAAGAGTAAATGGGAAAGTAGGGCTGAAAGAAGGCAGAGCGCGATAGTAGGGCCTCATGAAACCCGTTTAATTTCTTCTCCAAATCTGTTGTTCTACATTTTTTTCTAGATTCTGTGTTTTATTGTTTAATACATTTTATTATCAAAAACATTAGCAATCAAATGAATGCATAAACATTCTTTTAAAATGTAATCATATGAAGTTCAAATAATTCAAAGTGCAACAGTTTCAATTTTTAAATCATGGACAAAAATCGTGTGATATTCTTTACATTTACATTTACATTTAGTCATTTAGCAGATGCTTTTATCCAAAGCGACTTACAAATGAGGACAATAGAAGCAATCAAAACCAACAAAAGAGCAACAACATGCAAGTGCTATGACAAGTCTCGGTTAGCCTAACGCAGTACATGTAGCAAGGTTTTATTTATTTTTTTTAAGAAAACAAGTTGATAGAATATAGAAAAAAGAAACCTAGTGTTTTTTTTGTTTGTTTTTTGTTTTTTTTAAGAACCAAGTAGACAGAATAGAAAAAAGAAAGCTAGTGTTAGTTTTTCAAGAAAAGCTAGAAGTTACAGAATAATTATGCAGTTGATAGAGGGTCAAGTGTGTGTGTTTTTTTTTTTTAAATAAAAAGAAGACAGATAGATAAAATAGAATTAGAATAGAGAGTGATAGAGTTAGAGGGTCAAATAAAGATGGAAGAGATGTGTTTTTAGCCGTTTCTTGAAGATGGCTAAGGACTCAGCTGCTGGGATTGAGTTGGGCAGGTCATTCCACCAGGAGAGAAGAGTTAATGGAAAAAGTCAGTGAATGTGATTTTGTGCTTCTTTGGGATGGCACAATGATGCGTCGTTCACTTGCAGAATGCAAGCTTCTAGAGGCACATATGTCTGAAGTACTGAATTTAGGTAAAGGGGTGCAGAGCCAGAGGTGGTTTTGTAGGCAAACATTAATGCCTTGAATTTTATGCGAGCAGCTATTGGTAGCCAGTGCAAATTGATGAACAGAGGCGTGACGTGTGTTCTTTTCGGCTCATTAAAGATTAATCTTGCAGCAGCATTTTGGATTAATTGTAGAGGTTTGATGGAATTGGCTGGAAGACCTGCCAAGAGAGCATTGCAATAGTCCAGCCTGGACAGAACAAGAGCTTGAACAAGGAGTTGTGAAGCATGTTCCCAAAGAAAGGGCCTGATCTTCTTAATATTGTATAAAGCAAATCTGCAGGACCAGGCAGTTTTAGCAATGTGGTCTGAGAAATTCAGCTTATCATCAATCACAACTCCAAGGCTTCTGGCTGTTTTTGAAGGAGTTATGGTTGATGAGCCTAACTGGAAGGTGAAATTTTGATGAAGTGATGGGTTTGCTGAAACAACAAGCAGTTCTGTCTTTGCTAGGTTGAGCTGAAGGTGATGGTCCTTCATCCAGCAAGAAATGTCTGTTAGACAAGCTGAGATGCACAGCTATCATTGGATCATCAGGATGGAATGAGAGGTAGAGTTAGGGTTAGGGTTAGAGTGTCATCAGCATAGCAGTGATATGAAAAGCCATGTTTCTGAATGACAGAACCTAGTGATGCCATGTAGACAGAGAAGAGAAGTGGTCCAAGAACTGAGCCCTGAGGCACCCCAGTAGCTAGATGTTGTTACTTAATGTAATGTAAATGTAAAGGCGACTCATAGCCTACTTGAGCTTAAGCTTACTTTTTTATTTATTGCTCTCGTCAACCTCTCACATTACTTAACTGAGTGGGAAAAAAAAAACATTCTAGCATCAGCATCACTCCCAGTTCCCAAAATCCTTAAAAGAACAGTTGTTCATTCTCTTTTATCAATGAAATGAACACTTGGCCCTAGCTAACATTGCATTATAATTCGATATGCAACAAAGACCTTTGAGTTTCTGTTTCGATAGTTTTCTCAAAGTAAATAGTGAAATGCTGGTGACGCGAACCTCAGATGAAGTTCATGTGTTCATTTCTCATTTAGTGAGATGCAGACGCTACAAAAACTGAGACACGCACAACACGCAGACTTCACATTTACACAGCAGTCTGTGCTTTAATATTCACACACACTCGTCCATTTAAGTGAACAGCCTGACTTTTGATTTGTTCATCCAACATCTGTCAAATTCTGTGACATTGCGTTTAATACAGTACATTTCATTTTATGATTTTTTCCCACGTTTTACTCAAAGTGTCCTGGTTTTGGGACATAAATGAGATTTCTGTGAGCGAGCGGCTCTTAACCGCAGATCTGATGAAGAACAGTCATGTGTGTGTGTGTGTGTGTGTATGTGTGTGTTTTGACTCACTGGTCATGTTGCTGAGAAGGTGCACAATAGTTTTGGGGATTCCTGGACCTGAACGTGAAATACAGATTGTTTAAAGAAATCTTTAATTTTTAATTTCTTTTGCAAACCAGAATTAGGCTGATTCATGACAAATCCAATGTGATATTGTGTGTGTGTGTGTGTGTGTGTGTGGTTTACCTCTGCAGTTCAGCAGGACTGCCTGTCTGTCTGGACTCACTGACGCTTCATAGAATAAACAGTGAGGTTTAAACGCAGAACAGCTCAAGCACTTGCGATGGAACGGCTCCACCGTGCTGACCCTGGGGGTCAAAGGTCATGCCACTGTAACAAGAGTTATTGAGGAAGAATATAAACAGAGCGGTTTTTGCAGCATCAGTGTATCTGACCTGTACAGGTGCCTGTGACTGAATCCAGCTTCATTACTGAGAAAATATCTGCATAAAAACACACGACATGTTAGACATCTGACGGACTGCGTGTGTGTGGGAGTGTGTGTGTGTGTGTGTGTGTGTGTGCATTAGTGTGTGTGTGTGTGCGCATTAGTGAGTGTGTGTGTGTGTGTGCGTGTGTGTGCGCGCATTAGTGTGTGTGTGTGTGCGCATTAGTGTGTGTGTGTGTGTGTGCGCGCATTAATGTGTGTGTGTGTGTGTGTGTGTGTGTGTATGTGATGTGACTCACACTGTGTTCCACTTTTGATCGTAGCTCAGGATCTCTGTGACCTCCCAGGTGCCGGAGGTCAGGTGTCGCATGCTGACCTCTTCACCTTCAGGCTGAAATCAAGAGAGGTTAAAGTCAGATCCGTGTGAATTGTGTTTGTTTTCTGTGTGGCTTGTGTGCTTTATACCTGCTCTGACATCATAGTAAGGTGTCTAAAGGATCCGCGGTCTCCGCTTCTGAGAGGCGATGTCACAAAAAACGTTTCTCCATCTTTAGAGAAAGATGGTTTGTCATTCTGGACCAATCAAATGAGAACATCAGATCACTTCAAATCAATGTCCTGTCAAATGTAAATAAATGTGGCAAAATCTAAAATAGCGTCATCTTACCTGAGTGTCAACCCATTTGTCCGATATCAGTAATTTAAGTAATTGAAGTAATTTAAGTCTTTGGTTCTTTTAATTGTGATGATTTTGGCTCACATTTAACAAAAACCCACCAATTCACTATCTCAACAAATTAGAATATGGTGACATGCCAATCAGCTAATCAACTCAAAACACCTGCAAAGGTTTCCTGAGCCTTCAAAATGGTCTCTCGGTTTGGTTCACTAGGCTACACAATCATGGGGAAGACTGCTGATCTGACAGTTGTCCAGAAGACAATCATTGACACCCTTCACAAGGAGGGTAAGCCACAAACATTCATTGCCAAAGAAGCTGGCTGTTCACAGAGTGCTGTATCCAAGCATGTTAACAGAAAGTTGAGTGGAAGGAAAAAGTGTGGAAGAAAAAGATGCACAACCAACTGAGAGAACCGCAGCCTTATGAGGATTGTCAAGCAAAATCGATTCAAGAATTTGGGTGAACTTCACATGGAATGGACTGAGGCTGGGGTCAAGGCATCAAGAGCCACCACACACAGACATGTCAAGGAATTTGGCTACAGTTGTCGTATTCCTCTTGTTAAGCCACTCCTGAACCACAGACAACGTCAGAGGCGTCTTACCTGGGCTAAGGAGAAGAAGAACTGGACTGTTGCCCAGTGGTCCAAAGTCCTCTTTTCAGATGAGAGCAAGTTTTGTATTTCATTTGGAAACCAAGGTCCTAGAGTCTGGAGGAAGGGTGGAGAAGCTCATAGACCAAGTTGCTTGAAGTCCAGTGTTAAGTTTCCACAGTCTGTGATGATTTGGGGTGCAATGTCATCTGCTGGTGTTGGTCCATTGTGTTTTTTTGAAAACCAAAGTCACTGCACCCGTTTACCAAGAAATTTTGGAGCACTTCATGCTTCCTTCTGCTGACCAGCTTTTTAAAGATGCTGATTTCATTTTCCAGCAGGATTTGGCACCTGCCCACACTGCCAAAAACACCAAAAGTTGGTTAAATGACCATGGTGTTGATGTGCTTGACTGGCCAGCAAACTCACCAGACCTGAACCCCATAGAGAATCTATGGGGTATTGTCAAGAGGAAAATGAGAAACAAGAGACAAAAAAATGCAGATGAGCTGAAGGCCACTGTCAAAGAAACCTGGGCTTCCATACCACCTCAGCAGTGCCACAAACTGATCACCTCCATGCCACGCCGAATTGAAGCAGTAATTAAAGCAAAAGGAGCCCCTACCAAGTATTGAGTACATATACAGTAAATGAACATACTTTCCAGAAGGCCAACAATTTACTAAAAATGTTTTTTTTTTTATTGGTCTTATGAAGTATTCTAATTTGTTGAGATAGTGAATTGGTGGGTTTTTGTTAAATGTGAGCTAAAATCATCACAATTAAAAGAACCAAAGACTTAAACTACTTCAGCCTATGTGCACTGAATTTATTTAATACACGAGTTTAACAATTTGAGCTGAATTATTGAAATAAATTAACTTTTCCACGACATTCTGATATATTGAGATGCACCTGTAATTGTTTATCATGCTGATAGTGTGTAAACAGTCACACTGAATGGACTTGAGCTGAGAAATGATTGTAGAGTTGCTTTACAGCTGAATGTGGATTTACTGTTTATTGCTGTGAGGCTGATTTCAAACAATCTGTATTGTATTAAGGGCTATGTAAATACAGGTGACTTGATAATAAATCCCTTTCTCTTGACGTTAAGTTTATTTTAATAGTAATATATAATAACAATAAATAAAAAATCTATTCCTTTACTTTTTCAATATCCTTTATCTCTTTCTGTCCTAGCTGTTACTGTTTTGAACGATGACTGAAACCTTGTATAATGGGCACTTCTTGTGTTTATTGACATCTTATGATAAATCGCTTGTTGTAATCCTCAACTGCAAGTCGATTTGGATAAAAGCAACTGCCAAATGAGTAAATGTGAATTTTATTTCACCTTATTTAAAGCAGTGAGTACAAATTCAAAACATTCAACAATACATTTCAAGACGGCTGCTGTTGGTTTTCAAATAGTTTGCTGTTTCTGTTATTATCCAGAACTCACACATTTATTTGATTGCTGTGTAGAGATCAAAGGACAGTAACTAACCCTTTTCTTCAAAGGTCTAGTTTTCTGTTATTCTATATATTTGAGTGCTGCTGGATCCTCAAATCCCTGACTAATGCGTCTAATTGGACATGACACAGCATAATTACACAGGCTTCCTTTTATGACAGTTAGTTGTTCAGAAAAATCACCGGCTAATTCAGCTTTCCGCATTCCTAGTGTTTAGAGCTGTAAATGATTGTGATTTGCTTGTTTTTTGTCTCTGGTATCACAGATTGGAGTCATGTCATGTCTCTCCTGATGGTTCTGCGGTTTCACCCGTGGAAGTGACCACCTTCAGAAGCTCTCTGTCCTCCGGTCGGGATCTGGGGTTCTGGTGTCCCCTTCAGCTGAAGACTCATCCTGGTCAGGCCGGCTCTTTCCTCGGGGCTCAAGACTGTGCTCCGCCGTGCCACGTCATGTCCCTTAAACCGCAAGAAGTTCAGTTCGCCAAGACCTTCATCGGCGTGTGTTCCATTGTGTGCTTGTGTGCAACTCTCTTCACATTTTTAACCTTCCTCATCGATGTAAGCGCTTCCGCTACCCTGAGCGGCCCATCATCTTCTACTCCATCTGCTACAGTTTCGTCTCTCTGGTCTATTTTGTTGGTTTTCTGCTGGGTAACGAGGCATCCTGTAACGAGCCGAGTCTGCCGTGCTGTGTGTGGACGGCTGTGCTGGGAGCCCAGAGTTGCGTCTGCTCGCTGCTCTTCATGCTGCTGTATTTCTTCTCCACTGCGGGAATGGTGTGGTGGGTGGTTCTGACAATCACCTGGTTTCTGGCCGCAGGGCCAAAGTGGAGCTGTGAAGCGATAGAGAAGAAGGCGGTGTGGTTCCACTCTGTGTCCTGGGGTCTCCCCGGAGCGCTCACCGTCGTGCTGCTGGCACTGGAGAAGGTGGAGGGAGACGGCATTAGCGGCGTGTGTTTCGTGGGTCTCTACAATCTCATGGCGCTGCGCTGGTTTGTGGTGGCTCCGCTGGCCATCTCCGTGCTGGCTGGCCTCTCGCTGCTGCTCGCTGGCATCATGTCTTTGAACCGCGTGCGTCAGGTGATCCAGCATGACGAGCGGAACCAGGAGAAGCTGAAGAAGTTCATGATCCGCATCGGCGTGTTCAGCGGCCTCTACCTGCTGCCTCTGCTGGTACTGCTGGGCTGCGATCTGTATGAACAGGCCCACTGCAGCCGCTGGGAGAACAGCTGGATCCGCCGGCACTGCCAGGAGTACAGCATCCCCTGCTCCCGCCATGTGAGACCTTTAGTCCTGTGGATGCTGAAATTACCAAAGCATTTAGTCTCTAACTGACTTGTGTTTTGTTTTGTTTGTAGAGTATTAATGTGGAGCAGCCTGAGCTCTCACTGTTTCTCATTAAATATCTAATGACGCTGGTTGTGGGAATATCAGCCTTGTTCTGAGTCAGCAGTAAGAAAACCTGCTCGGAGTGGGCGTCATTCTTCAAGAGAAATCGCAACAAAGAGTGAGGCTACTTTCTCTAATCCTAACACAATTGTTCATGAGAGAAAGAGTGTTCAGTTTGCCATGTTCTCCACTTCCAGTGCATATAATTTAACAACAAATAAATCACCCACATGCAAAGGTATTGATATGAGTGCAAAATGGTATTCACAGCAGGGCTTAAAGTTGAGGAAGCTATTTTTTGCATGTGTAAAAACTGTATAATAAATGTTTTCCTTCTGTTTGTGCTTCAGTCCCATCAGCGAGAGTCAGCGCGTTACAGTTAATCAAATAACAGAACTGAGTTTTTAAAATGTAGAGTATGCATTTGGCAGATTCATCTATTGACTGCTCCATATGGTACCATCATCTGTATTCTAATCGAGTAAAAAAAGTGTATTTTACTCATGTTCATTTTTTAAACTAGTTCATTCATGGGCAAATTGTTTATTTTATTTATTTTTTTTTTTAAATTTTGCTTTATATGTTGAGAGATACCAGGAAGGGCATCGTTTACATGTGACACCCCTACAGATACTTCACAGCTCAAATAACTCTTACTTTATATTAAATAATTTGTATAAATACAAGCTTCATATTTCAGAGTGTTTTCTGTCCTGTTCATCTTTCCAGGCTTGAGAGACTAAGATGAACTAGTTGAACCTGCAACATTCCTTTCATTTGACAGATGATCTCAACAGATGTTTAGTTTTTCTCACCGTTTTTAATACACCTACTTTAATTGCTTTTTGAAGGTTGACACCCAAAGATGATTCACTGGAGGCTGACCAGAGCTCCATCCACTGCACCAACACCCAATGAAATCTCAGGATTGGCTTTGCATCTGAATGGAGGTGAAAGGAAAGGAAAGGGAAAGGGGAGTGATGTGTGGCCAAGTACGGTGACCCATACTTGGAATTTGTGCTCTGCATTTAACCCATCCAAGTGCACACACACAGTAGTGAACATACACCTGGAGCAGTGGGCAGCCAATGCTGCGGCGCCCGGGGAGCAGTTGGGGGGTTTTTGGTGCCTTGCTCAAGGGTCTCACCTCAGTCGTGACCTGCCGTACCTGAGACTTGAACCCACGACCTTCGGGTTACAAGTCCAACTCTCTATCCATTAGGCCACGACTGCCCCCCAGAGAGGGGGGCAGAGAGACTCCTGGTTCCGCCTTCTTCGTTCTTCATGCATTTTCATTATTGATGTCCGCATCACTGGAAGATTTGTTTTAATTCCTGTACACTACCGTAAGTTATAATGTTATAATGGTGATGGAGTTCATATTTACTGACAGGTTCTATATAGATTCAACATGAATTTGTCAGTTTTTGTAGGAACAAGATTGCACATTTGTAAACTTCTGTAAGTGATTCATCACTGGAATAGTCTTAACACTGACACTTCTGACCTGAAACTGTGAACAAAAGCAACAGATTTAATTCAGGATTTACTCTTAAATGAGAGGCTGTAAAGATTTCTACAGAATTTGCACAAGTTCTTTAACTGTATGCCAAAAACACTTCCCCATATAATAAACTGACAAAACAGCAATATTGTTTACAAATATCAACTTTCTCTGCTCTCTAGTAAAACTTAGTCTTCAAATAAAAATTATGAAGATTAAGGCATTTAACATTTCAATTGTATCTCAGCTTTTCTTTCAAAAAGATCTTTTGATATTGCTTTGCTAAAATGGCTTTTTTTAACATATGTAATGTGAGCAGACCATAAGCAGGAAAGCGCCTTTCAATTTTTGACAGGAATTAAAATAAAGCTGTGAGGAGAAGTAAAGTACGTTCAATGGATTGTACTTTATTTTAAACAACATGCTAATCGTTTCAGCTAAGAAAAGATCTAAAAAAAAAAAAAAAAACTTTCAGTAGACAAAAAAAAAAAAATCTATGAAAGTGTTTTGAAAGTTTTGCAATCCAGTAGCTTTATACCATACATGCCGTTGTAAAGACTGTTCTGTCTCTCACATGCTGTTTTCAGTGTTAAATGCAATATGGCTTCTGCTTCGACTGAGGTCTCTTGATCTTCATTATAAAGTCAGTTGTGTGTTTTTTGCACCTTGTGTAGTTACTAAAATACTCGTATCTAAGAAGTCCCTCTTATACAGTAAATAGAAGGTGTGCAAATACTGTATATTGGGTGGAGGATAGAATATGTCAGTTGACAGATTTGTAGTATCATTGTATTAATATCAATTGCATAGTGTATAATGAATCTAGTAGATGAAGAATTGCTTTATCTGTCTGTCTGTCATCCATGTTATTTGTCACGAATCCGGTCTATGAACTTCCATTCACTCACCACCAGAGGGCACTTGCTCACCACATTGACTCTTGCACTAGACTACTGTTGCATGTCACCCAGGACTTCAATTCCCATCATCCATTGCACTGACAGCTCACACCCAGCAGCCATTCCCCTAATCACACGCTCACACCTGAGACTCATTACATAATCACACACACACTACATAAGCCATGGACTTCCTCAGTCTCACTGCCGAGTATTGATCTGCGTATAGCACTCCTCAAGCGCTAGCTGCCTTACCGTGCTATTCTGTGTCCAGTTTTGTTTGGTTCCAGTATTGTCCTGAGTTTTTCACTCCCCTAGTGTTAGCTGCGATACGGAACCTTTAACTGTGCATTGTTTGTTTATAACTGTTTACTTTCCTTTGCTGTTCTGTGAAATGAAGATTTAGATTTTCAGGATGTGTATAATGTAATTGGTTTTCTTTGCTCATGGCAGCTCTATTTTGCTTCAAGTTTGATGAGTCAGACAGCACTGAATCAAAAATTGCTGCTGCGGTGCTGCTTTTAAAAATATTATTTTGCCAGAATATACATTTGAATGTCCATCAATGGAGAAAGACTGTACACATCTACATCAGCTTCTGAAGCTAAGTCAAGTCAAGTCAAGTCACCTTTATTTATATAGCGCTTTTAACAATACAGATTGTGTCAAAGCACTTAACAGTATCAAATTGGAGGATAGAGTGTCAGTAATGTATAATGATAAGATTAAACACTCAATTTTCAGTTAATGGCATTTCATTATTGAATTCAGAGATGTCATTGTTTAGCTCAGTTTAGTTTAAATAGTATCTGTGAAATCAAATTTACAATAATCGCTAGAAATTAAGTGTCCCCAACTGAGCAAGCCAGAGGCGACAGCGGCAAGGAACCAAAACTCCCTCTGTGACAGAATGGAGAAAAAAAAACCTTGGGGGGGGGCATTTCTCCTCTGGCCAGACAAAACCCGCAATTCAATTCCAACCGCAGCCATGTCAGATTGTGCAAACGGCTTATCTTATTCCCGTGGTCTTGTCCTGATGGGGCATTTTAATTTGTAATTTAATGTATTTGTTATATTTGTGTTTTATTCATTATTTGAATTTTTTTATTTATATGATTTATTCATTTGCTATAATTGTAATGTATAATTTAATGCATTTATTGTTTCTCGGTCTTTTTATAATATATATTTGTTCGTTTATTATAATTTAAATTTATAGTTTAGTTCATTTAATATATTTCTGTTATATATATATATATATATATATATATATATATATATATATTATTTTAAAATGTATTTATTCATTTTTCATATTTGTATATTATTGTTTAATTAAAATTTTAAATGTATAAATGTATTATATTTCTATTTTTATACTGTTGCCATTTCTAACAATAATAGTATTATGTAGTTAGGTATTATATTTTTAGTTATTTTGTTTTATTTTAGTTTTATTGTATTTTTAGTCGAGGTCTTCACTGGGGATATGTCCCCGGGGGTCATCCAGGTGTCCCGGCCTCCTCCGACGGTCAGGGCCGCAGACATCAACTCCCGGCGCCAATCCATCATCTGATCCGGACACAGACTTAGAAACAGAATAGGAAAGAAACAGACAAATATTAGCGTAGATTGCTATCAAACAGCACACCAGATTGCTATCAAACAGCACACCGAGTTATACTTAAAGCCTGCCCTCTGAGAAATACTGAGAATATTGCTATAAATTGTAGCAACACCTCCCCCTTTACCTTTTGGACGTGGCTCATCCCAGGAGGGATGAAGACCATCTCTTTTTAACAGGTCAAGTCTGCCCCAAAAACTTGTCCAATTGTCTATGAAACCTATGTTATTCTGCGGGCACCACTTAGACATCCAGCCATATCTCGTCACCCCGGTAAGCAGGGAGCGGACCAGACCATATTACAGTGTCTGACATCATACTTGCAAGTTCACACACCTCTTTAACATTATTTTTAGTGATCTCCAACTGGCGAAGTCGAACATCATTAGCGCCGACATGGATAACAATCTTACTGAATTTACGTTTAACATTAGCCGACACTTTTAAATTTGCCAGGATGTCAGGCGCTCTGGCTCCCAGTAAACATTGGACTATGGTGGCTGGTGTCTCTATTTTCACGTTCCGTACAATAGAATCGCCAATTACTAGAGCACTTTCATCAGGTTTCTCAGTGGGTGCATCACTGAGTGGGGAGAACCTGTTTGATGTTTTGATCAGAACGGAAGAGCGATGTTTTGACCCGCGACTATGCCGCCTCACTGTCACCCAGTTGCCCTGCTGCACGGGCTCAACCAGAACCGAACAATGTACATGACTTGCTGAACTAGTCGCATCCAAAGCCGTATCTACAGCCCTCACATTCTTACTATCCTCAACTAAAGTTTGGATGCGTGTCTCTAGTTTCAAAATCTTCTCTGTCAGCCTAACTATATCCCTGCATTTATCACATATGAATCCCTCGTCGCCGACAGAGAGACATAAACTATACATGTGACATGAAGTGCAAATAACAAGAGAAGGAGAAGTCATTACTCACCGTGAGAGATGAATGATTCACTTACCACTGTTGTTTGATGAACTCGTGAGTTCAAACGGAGAGAGAGAGAGATGAAACAGAGCGAGAAAAAAGAAAACAATAATAGGCGCGAAACGTGAGTGACAAGCTATAACCAGCTAACGAATGCTAATGCGTGGAGCACGCGTTGCACTCGCGGTTTTAGATTAAATGCGAATGATCAAATTAGTCAGATTAGTTTGATAGATAATATCAGAAATATGGAGGGAATTAAGTTATATTTTATCACTTTAAAAAACAGAGAGTGATAGTGAGATAGAGTTTCAGCAGAAAAGCGAAGGTACACGGAGCTAAAAACCTCTCAGCAAACCTCTCAGCAGAACGGCAGACAGGAGCAACAGATCTAGCTCTGAACCTGTAGAGTTTAGCTCCAACCCTGATCACACTTACCTGTCTGTAACTTCAGTAACCCTGAAGACCTTGATTAGCTTGTTCTGGGGTTTGATTAGTGTTGAAGCTAAGCTCTGCAGGAAAGTGGATCTCGAGGGTTAGCTTTAGCATTCTGTTCTGAGACGTACTTAACTTGAGATGTACTCAGTTCACAGATCCACTTTATTAAAGGTATTGATACAACACTTTCTGTTTCTGCTGTGGAAAGATATGGCAGAAATCGAAAGAGTAATATGCTATTTCCAATTTAGCAGGTGAGAGCAGGGCAGCACATGCCCACAATGCACTGCAACAATCAATAACAGACACACTTGGAAGAGTTAAAAGTCTTTATTTTTGGCAACAACAGAACATTTCTACATTTGGCAAAGGCTTTTATCCAAGCAACTTGTGTTGCAATTATCTTCATCACAGGCCCGGCGCCAGAGGGGGGGCCGGGGGGGCTTTGCCCCCCCACGGACATCCCTGTGCCCCCCCTCTGGGCCGAGGGGGACGGCCGGTGTCCTCACAGGACTTTAGCGTGTATAATAGTCTAACTCGTAGTGTAAAATAGTCTAACTGATTGCTTTTAGATGGAAAAGCTGCCCATAACTCCTGGTCTAGGATCTGTTTTCTTCGTAATAATAGCAAATAGATTTGGCAAACAATCCAATGTATCTGCCCTTCTGCTTTGGAAAGCGTCAAATGATTTTACAATGCATTTTGGCAGAGGGGAGCAAAGTAGCCAATCACAGACATGTTTGTTGATTTCTAAAACGCGATTTGCCAATCAGAGGTGTTTAGGTTGGAATCGTCACTTTTTGCCCAGCGCTGAGTTCTATCATGCTCGTAACTTCATTAAAAAAAGGTTCATTGTGTTGTCACATTTATTGGTTAAAACTGATCTTTGTAAGATCGTGATGAATGAGTGACAGTTTTTAATATATTTAAAGGGAGCGCTCTTTGCATGCTGTATACGATAAAATGTTCAGAATTTAAATGTTTTTCATGCTTGACAAGCGGCCACGTAAGACACAAGAGATAGCTAACTACTACACTATATAGATCAAGATAATAATTTCGGAAGCACAGAGGGATGTGATTCTGCAACTGAGCCTGGTCCAAATGCAGGATTTAGGTAAGGAAACGGTTATTAATTAGGCTATTTGTATTGGCTGCCATGCCAAATCGTGCACTTGCTTGCATTTCTGATTAATTTAAGTTCACTAAAAAGTAGTTTTAGTGAACTTTTGCTGTAATAACTAATTGTAACATTTTACCATAAGGTTCCATTAGTTAATCTTAGTTAATGTATTAATGTCACAGATCGGCCTGTCTCTTCCACTTCTCATCACAGCAATCATCCTCACCTGGTTACTGATCATGCACACCTGCACCTCATGAACACTCCATTCAACTCACTCATCAAGCCCCACATAAAAGCACACACCTCAGCCTTCGTCCGGTCTCGTGACTACACAATGGACTCTATTCCTGGTATCGTATCTAGTGGTTTCGTTTATATACTTACCTTCTGTCCTCTCCTCCAGTGTGGAAATCCTCCGTTGTCTTCTCCAGTCAAGCTCCAACGGAAAAACTGAGGTGTGTGCTCCCTCTGAATTCTCTCCTCTGACTCCTGTAAAAGACAAAGGATCATTATCCCTCTCATCAACTTCAAGTATTCCTCTATTGCTGGAACACCACACACAAAAACAATTCACTGACAAATCACTGGATCTTTCAGGAAAAGAGGCTGTAGCTTATCTTTGTAGTGAGCTGAAGTCAGATCCTCTGTTGGTCAAACATCTTTCCATTAAAAGAATTTACAGGTCAGAGTTCATCAGACTTGAAATTTGGTAGACAGCGAAAGATAAAACATGGATATGAACATAAGTGAATAGATTGAAAAGTTCAGTGTGACGACATCTTTAGGCTGTTAGCAGCATTTACCAAAACAATCAGTCCTTCACTCCGTCAATAACAGCTGGTGGTTCTTCTTGATCTTTCTGCTGCTTATGAATAACAAACACTGCCATGACGAGCTGCTCAAGACACTTTGAGCTCATCTGCTGGAAATCCTAATGTACATAAACGTATCATTCATTAATGTTATGCCAACAAAACTAAAGGATGCAAATCATTATACAGGAATCCTCAAATCTGGCCCACAATATCCACTTTTCTGCAGATTTTAGCTCTAACGCTAATCAAACACACCTGAGCATGCTAATCAATGTTTTCAGGATCTTTAGAAAATCACAAGTAGGTGAGTTTGATCAGGCTTGGTGCTCAAATCCAGGGCAAGATTTGAGGAACAAATCTCTCACAGTGGTGCATGTTGGAGCCATTATTTATTTTGTTATTTAGGTTATAGGAGTGCCAAAATATATTTTGGTTTATAAGGGTTTTTTTTCTTTTGTAGATACTTTTATTTTGATAGACAGTGAGAAGGCAGTGAAGTTAAAGATGGCCGCCTCTCACCTTTTTAGCCAGAGAACAAAGCAGCAGCCTACCAACCTACTAGGCATATGTTCTTTAAAGCTATTTGCTTTTGCTATTTTCTTTTTGATTAATTTTATCTTGAGCTGTATCCTTTCAACCCTGCTCTAACCTTTGTATGGTTTACTGGAATCCATTTTGGAATATTATTTCTTTGATCCATCCTGCCCTAACTGCCTGCTACCTGCCTTGCTCACGCCTTTCCATCCTGCTCATCTCATCCTTAAAAGGTACAACTTAAGTTTTAGTCATTTAAAGAGTTCTTCTTCTGATGTTTTTTTTTTGGCGGTTTTGGCAAACCAACTTAAAGGTGCATTACCGCCACCTACTGATCTGGAGTGTGGCGTGAACATAGATTTGGTAGAGAGAAAGATATTTATATTAAAAAAAAATTAATAATCCTTAATTACTACAAAATTATATTCTTTCCATATTTCCTCTCTCTTTTTAGATAATTGAACACTTCTTCTTTAGTTCTTGATTGCATTTGTCTATTCCCTAGTAATATACTGAGTGATACTTTATCATATCCCATCAAACCTAATTTATGATTAAGTTGATTTCTTTCTCTTTTATATGCATCACATTCTAGAAGAATGTGCTTTTACTGTTTCTGGATTCCCACATTTATCACATCTGCCAGTTTCATCATTTAAAGAGTTGTTGGTTGGTGGCTGCTTAAATTTGCCAGTGTAGTGCATCATGGGAGATGGGAGAAACCAAGTGTGGAGGATAAAGGGAATTTGTTGTTTTAAAATGTAATGACTATGGAAATTGAACTGTGTACATGGCTGTTAAATAATAATTTGTGGATTAAATATGCAAAAAAATATTATAATCTTGAGATGGTCGTTTAGTGAATTTAATTTCTGGTTGTTTTCATCACTGTCAATGGTTGTGCCCGTGAATATAAATGCTCAGCAGCTGAACTTGCATGGACTCTCAGTCTGAGACAGATGCTGCTGAAGTTTGGAATTATTCAGAGTGGTGTGTGTGTGTGTGGGGTTTTTTTTTTTTTTTTTCTTTTTTTTTTCTTTTTCTCCATGTTATTTATATTTCCCTTATACGTTATTCACAAAATACATTAACAAATGCACTTTTTAAATGATTGCTTTGCTCCAGTGAGGTCCTGACTGTGTCGGTGGAGGTTTCTCCTGGAAAATCAACAGCTGCTGAGGTTAGTCCTGTTTTATATTTTGTTTTTGTCTTTTTTCTTCAATGTTTACAACTCTGTGCGTATTGGGCTGTTAACTGGGTTGTGCTGTATTCCCCAAAAGCCTTGTGTTGGAGAGTGTGATCCTCCATTGCAGTCTCCGATCAAACCAATGCTAGGTAGAGGATAGAGTCAGTCCCCTGTATGTATGAATCCACTGATGCTTGAGCTCCGATATCAGATAGATGGGGCACCATCGACATGGAGACAGGAGACTATAGCAGTGTCTCACTAAAGCACTTTAATGATGGCTGATCATGGACATTAAGCCGTTATTCATTTTTTTTTTTTTTTTTTTTTTTTTTTTTTTTTAAATATACTCTTTTGTTCCATAACTTGTGAATGTCATTCAATTACTAACTGAATGTTATGTCTGTATTGTCCTGCAGGTATGTCGGGTGACTGGAGGAACTGGATGTGCTGTAATTCTATTTTATTGATGGAAGCCTGTTGTCATTCAGGACTGCAGTGTCCACCTGTAAGCCACATGCTACTGCATTACAAGCTCTTCTATAGTTATTTTACCTTAAATGCCTCCCTATTACATGAACTAAAGATTGGAAAGGAGAATCAACAACTTCCTACATAAGCAGGTTAACCTGGGACCTTTGCAATGTGTACAACATTGTGTATTGTGCTGCTTTATATCGAAAGACCAGCCTTTACTGTATACGTACCTTTGGTTGATCAAAGGTTTTGAGGAAAAGTTGGCTGATCCACTGCGGCTTGAGCTCAGATCAGATAGACGGGGCGCCCCTGACTCAGTACAGTCATAGAGATTGTTGGTCATGTTTGTGTTAGCTAGGGATGGTTGGTGTGTGTGGGTGTGGTTTTATTTATTTTTTTAATAAAGGTGTTTTTACTTTAACTTTTCAACTACTGATCACTTGTGCTCTTAGAGCTTTGGTAGTAATGCTGGAGTCTTTGCTCTCCTGTGGAGACCTGACTCATGGAGGAAGACCAGTGCAAAGAAGGCACCTTTTTTTTTTTTTTCTTCCCCCTCTTTTAATTACATTTTTACGGATTTTCTATATTTTTCTGCACCCACCCACATTTGTGTACAGCGGTTTGGCACTTCCATAGTCCCAGAGCTGAAGACGCTCTCTGCTCATCTTTGGCTTGACTGAGACCTTGATTCTACCAGAGGACAAGACGACTTTACTTTCTCCCAGATCACATTCTACTGACTCTAATACCTGGAAATATAGTGCTCTTCTACTGAAACATTTTTTATTTTAATTTCATGCAGTTGAGATGTTAACTTCACATGTACTGTATTGTCCTCAGGTCAGCTGGGATCTTGGAGTTGGATGTGCTGTTATCCTGTAGCTTAATGGCATGAGGCTTATTCAGATAAATACTCAAAGTTCTTCTAGACTCATTTGCATTTGGCCTTTGTAAATGTGTAGTAAACTTTTTAATTAATGGAAACAGAATGGATAACTACTGAATATCTACAGGATTTACCTGTACATTGACACTTCCGGTTCTGCTGAGGGAACGCTGGTGTATTTGGCTGCCGCTCCTCTTACCGTCCCTGTTTGGCTACGTTATTTTATCTATTTTATTTTTTTTTTTTTCCTCCACTCATGCGGCTGCAATGTGGTTGTGCCATTTTTATATACTTTGGACTGTTGCTTTTATCTCTGCACTTCACTTGGACTAACTTGCGGCGTGCTAAGGAGAATCAACTCTGTGGACCGGCTGTGCATGTGGATCTTGTGACATTGAGCTCACAGAGTACTTCAGGGATTCGATCTGGACCGGCCGTTTACATGGACTTACAGTCTATGGCCCTAAGGTACACTACACGCCAACTTTTGAGCTTAAAACGGTTTTCTTATCGTTTACCTAAAGACTCTTATGAACTTTGTCAAGATGCTGGCTTGCTGCGCCCTAAACGATACATACATTGGGGCTCGAGGCGCAGCCTTTTTGTCTCATCTTCTAATATATTCAATTTTGTCAATACATGCCGGCGTAAGATTAACTGTTTGCCTTCCACTGCCGTCGATCATAGAAATTTAATATCTGTCTCCTGTGTGGAGGATAAACCACTGCCGTCTTCATTGCATAAACCGATTCATGCTGCATTGATTAATGCCCGCTCTGTGAATAATAATGCGCTGCTTTTAGCCGATCATCACTGATAAACACATTTTCTCTGATGCCTCCATTTATGCGATCGTCTTCTATTCACACCCTAAAGACCCGGAAGTCGCGTAACTCATTCAGGACATGCGCAAGGGCTTTCCTTAACGTAACCTAGAACACTGATTGCCGTAAAAACTCGTCAATGGTGGGGAAGTGTTGTCTCTTAATTGACGAGATCTCGTCAATAGCGGGGAAAGAGTTAATAACCTTTTTGCACCTCTTCAGTCGGGTTTTCATAAATTTCACAGTACTGAGACTGCCTTGGTCAAGGTCACCAATGATTTGTTGATGGCTTCTGACTCTGGTGCAACATCTATTCTTATTCTTCTTGATATAAGAGCCGCGTTTGATACTGTGGACCACAGTCTATTACTTAAACTCTTCCAAGATGAGTTTGGTGTGTCTGGGACTGCCTTAAGGTGGTTGAGGTCTTATTTTACTGACCGTTCCCAGTTTTTGTCAGTTCATTGCTTCAGTCTGTTCTGTCTGTTGTGCTGCTGAGAGGTTTGCGATTTTTGTAGCTCCGCTTTTTTTTTTTAATCCGCTTTTTTTTTTATTGAATCTTTACCTTACTTTCACTCTCTGTTGTTTAAAGTGATAAGATATAACTTTAATTCCCACCATATTTCTGGTATTATCTATCAAACTAATCTAACTAATTTGATCGTTCACTTTTAAAACCGCGAGTGCCGCGCGTTAGCATTCGTTAGCCGGCTAGCTTGTTACTCGCGGTTCCATTCGCATTTCTATTCGCGCCTATTATTGTGGTTTTTTTTTTTTTTTTTTTTTTTTTTTTTTACTCCGTTTTCATTTCTCTCTCGCTCCGTTTTTCACAAGTTAATCAAACAACAGTGGTAAGTGATAAGTTAAGTTGGTATCATTCATCAATCATGGTGAGTAATGGCTTCTCCTCTTGTTGTTTGCACTTCGTCACATGTACAGTTTATCTGTCTTTGACAGCAGCGAGGGATTCACATGTGATAAATGCAGGGAAATAGTTAGGCTGACAGAAGATTTTAGAACTAGAGACACGCATCCAAACTTTAGTTGAGGATAGTAAGAATGTGAGGGCTGTAGATACTGCTTTGGATGCGACTAGCTCAGGGAGTCCTGTACATTGTTCGGTTCCAGTTGAGCCCGTGCAGCAGGGCAACTGGGTGACTGTAAGGCGGCATAGTCGTGGGTCAAAACACCGCTCTTCCATTCCGATCAGAACATCAAACAGGTTCTCCCCACTCGGTGACGCACCCACTGAGAAACCTGATGAAAGTGCTCTAGTAATTGGCGATTTCTATTCTACGGAACGTAAAATAGAGACACCAGCCACCATAGTCCAATGTTTACCGGGAGCCAGAGCGCCTGACATCTTGGCAAATTTAAAAGTGCCGGCTAATGCTAAACGTAAATTCAGTAAGATTATCTACGTTGGCGCTAATGATGTTCGACTTCGCCAGTTGGAGATCACTAAAAATAATGTTAAAGAGGTGTGTGAACTTGCAAGTACGATGTCAGACACTGTAATATGGTCTGGTCCGCTCCCTGCTTACCGGGGTGACGAGATACATAGCAGACTGTCGTCACTCAATGGCTGGATGTCTAAGTGGTGCCCGCAAAATAACATGGGTTTCATAGACAATTGGACAAGTTTTTGGGGCAGACTTGACCTGTTGAAAAGAGATGGTCTTCATCCCTCCTGGAGTGGTGCCGCTCTTCTCTCTAGAAATATGGCACATAGTCTTAGAGTTCGTACTTGACTAACTAGGGCCCAGGTCAGGAAGCAGACAGACTGGCTAAACCGACCATCTGCTAGCCGCCTCACATCACAGAAGTCAGTTAATTCTAAGCACATAGAGACTCCTCCACCTAGATATCACACTATAGAGACTGTCTGTTCCCCATACTAGAAAATACAGAAAGCGTCCAAACCAAAGTAATAGTAACAATTTAATTGATGTTCAACAAATGTTTACAATACAGAGAAACAATTGATAAAACTTGACTTACTGAATATCAGGTCCCTTTCTACAAAAGCACTATTTGTAAATATGATCACTGACCATAAACTAGATGTGCTTTGTTTGACAGAAACATGGCTAAAACCAGATGAATACATTACTTTAAATGAGTCTACCCCCCAAGATTACTGCTATAAAAATGAGCCACGTCCAAAAGGTAAAGGGGGAGGTGTTGCTACAATTTATAGCAATATTCTCAGTATTTCTCAGAGGGCAGGCTTTAAGTATAACTCGTTTGAAGTTACGGTGCTGCGTATAACATTATCTAGAGAAACACGTGTTAGTGATAAATCCCCTGTGATGTTTGTATTGGCTACTGTGTACAGGGCACCACACAGACTTTATTAAAGAATTTTCTTTTTTTCTATCGGAGTTAGTACTGGCTGCAGATAGTCTTAATTGTTGGTGATTTTAATATCCATGTCGATAATGAAAAAGATGCATTAGGATCAGCATTCATAGACATTCTGAACTCTATTGGGGTTAGACAACATGTTTCAGGACCTACTCATTGTCGAAATCATACTCTAGATTTAATACTGTCATATGGAATTGATATTAGTGGTGTTGAAATTCTGCAGAAAAGCGATGTTGAGTTGAGCTTTATTGTCATTCCGCTACATGCGGGGGCATACAGTGGAACGAAATGTCGTGCCTCACAGAACCACGGTGCTACATAATACAGGCATACAGCAATGAGGTAAAACAATATAAACCTATACACAAACTAACCTACTGATAGATTTTGATTATAAATATACTATCTATATAAAAAATTTACCTATACATAAACTAAAAAATACAAACTATACAAACTATACGAATGCTTCAGATAAATACTGTACATGTGCAAAGAGAGACAATGTGAGTTCAAGCAGCTGGCTGGGGAACAGTGCAGGATGATTTGTAGTGCATGAGCATGTAAACATACATATATTACTGAGTCTTTTTGTGGGATTTGTGTGCACACAGCAGTGTGTGTGAAAAGTGACTAGTGCGCATAGAGGAAGAGAGTGTGCTACTATAGGTGGTTTGTACAGGCCCACTCACCTGTAGCACTCTTCGATTGCACAAACAAAGTTCCATAAGTTCCAGATTGTCCATGTTTCAGGAGGTAGGGGGTTTGTATGGGGATTCAGAGAGGGGCGGGGTGACTTGAGTTCAGGGCTCTCACAGCCTGGGGGAAAAAGCTGTTGAGCAGTCTGGCAGAGCGGGCTCTGATGCTCAGATCATTATATCTGATATCTCAGATCATTATCTAGTTCAGGGCTCTCACAGCCTGGGGGAAAAAGCTGTTGAGCAGTCTGGCAGAGCGGGCTCTGATGCTCAGATCATTATATCTGATATCTCAGATCATTATCTAGTCTTGTGTAAACTCCATATAGCTAAAACTGTAAATTCTACTCCTTGTTACAAGTATGGTAGAATCATCACTTCTACCACAAAAGACTGCTTTGTAAGTAATCTTCCTGATTTATCTCAATTCCTCTGCATATCCAACAGCGCAGAAAAACTTGACTTAACAAACTATGGACAGGGTGTCTCTTGATTTGTCCCTTGAGTTTAAATGTTTCATTCCCCATTTTGTATGGTGTACTTCTGCACTCTGTATTTGTATGCCCCTTTTAGGTTGTGTACTACTTTATTCATTCCTTTTTGACTTGTTCTATTGCATTTGCTGTTACATAGTATGCATTTTGTGTTAATGGGTGGATAATTTTGTTGCTGCGATTTTTATATATTTTTTTTTTTTTTTTTTATATTTGTTTTTATCTAGGGTGCGCACTATCTAGGGTGCGCACTATCTAGGGTGCGCACTATCTAGGGTGCGCACTATCTAGGGTGCGCACTATCTAGGGTGCGCACTATCTAGGGTGCGCACTATCTAGGGTGCGCACTATCTAGGGTGCGCACTATCTAGGGTGCGCACTATCTAGGGTGCGCACTATCTAGGGTGCGCACTATCTAGGGTGCGCACTATCTAGGGTGCGCACTATCTAGGGTGCGCACTATCTAGGGTCATATTCTAGGGTGCGCACTATCTAGGGTCATATTCTAGGGTGCGCACTATCTAGGGTCATATTCTAGGGTGCGCACTATCTAGGGTCATATTCTAGGGTGCGCACTATCTAGGGTCATATTCTAGGGTGCGCACTATCTAGGGTCATATTCTAGGGTGCGCACTATCTAGGGTCATATTCTAGGGTGCGCACTATCTAGGGTCATATTCTAGGGTGCGCACTATCTAGGGTCATATTCTAGGGTGCGCACTATCTAGGGTCATATTCTAGGGTGCGCACTATCTAGGGTCATATTCTAGGGTGCGCACTATCTAGGGTCATATTCTAGGGTGCGCACTATCTAGGGTCATATTCTAGGGTGCGCACTATCTAGGGTCATATTCTAGGGTGCGCACTATCTAGGGTCATATTCTAGGGTGCGCACTATCTAGGGTCATATTCTAGGGTGCGCACTATCTAGGGTCATATTCTAGGGTGCGCACTATCTAGGGTCATATTCTAGGGTGCGCACTATCTAGGGTCATATTCTAGGGTGCGCACTATCTAGGGTCATATTCTAGGGTGCGCACTATCTAGGGTCATATTCTAGGGTGCGCACTATCTAGGGTCATATTCTAGGGTGCGCACTATCTAGGGTCATATTGTAACAGTTTCCCTGTTACTTATGTACCAGAAGTCCTCTTAGAGCCGCCCTGTCATTACTCACCTGAGCATTAGAGGGCACTCTGTTAAGGTAATGCATGGAATTCACCTATTTAAGATAGCAAAGAAGAAATGGCAGGAAGTTAATTCTCTATCTTCTTTGGAGAAGCTTACCTCATGGTGGTTTGTACCTTTGTACCCTGTTTGAGGAACTTTATAGTTCTAAGCTCAATCGTAAGTAATTGTTCATGATATTTTGCTTTGGTAACAATATGGTTTGTAGCACTTGGTTATGGTTTGTTTGTTTGTTTAAATGTTTATCTACAGAGGGTTTTTGCTCTGAGCATGTATGGATTATTTGGCCGCTTAAACATCCGAAAAGTCTGGAACTAGAAGAACTGGCTTACTTCTACTGCTTAAAAGCAACGCTGGACTTCAAACATCTCTTTTCTTGTTGAACTTTGCTACAGAATCATCTTGGTTTTCAAGTACTGTCATTTTTGCACTTCACGTTCCAACAAAGACTGAGCAAGGTATACGCTGGCAGTGATTACAAGCCAAGGACTATGTTTTAGAATACTAGACTGGTTTTTAGGCTCTGGTCCTAACTGTTGAACTCTCAATTGTTTGTGTGTCATATGGAATTAGCATATTCTGGGTGATTTATATTTAATACACTTGACTCATGAGTACAATTGGTTGGTTTGGTCCCTCATTTCGTGTGACACTTACACAAAAGACAAAGGTAAAGTTGTTACAATATTACCCAAAGGAACTTACAAATGAGGAGTTTTAGAGCCCAATAATTAAACCCTTGCTGGAACCAGGTGAAAAACCAGAGCAGCTCCTGGAATTAACTTTTATATCTGTGGTGTGGTGCATCATGGGATGTAGGAGAAACCAAAGTAGAGCATAAAATGGATTTTTGTTGTTTTAAAATTGTTACTGGAACTATGCATAAATGGCTGTTGTAAACAGCATGGAGACCGTGTTTAAATATGAGTTCGGTTCATATGGTTCACCACGCGGTCATATTATAATGATGATTTTGCATCCTCCATTGTATTTTAGGTTTCGTCTGGGACCGAGTACGTCTCTTTAGATATTCAACCGCATTAAGCCTGCCACTTAACATCATACTGAGCAAAACCCAACACATCGGTAGGTCTACAATATTAGCCTAATATCAGTTCACACACAGGTTTATCGCTGTGTTAGTTGTAGTGGGTGACAAGCTACAGTATTAAGCTTGGTAACCTTATAAATTGCTCATAGAAAATGCATCGGATATCATTATTTTTTTGTCATGACTAATTTAGTAATGATCCAGCATCATCTGTATTAAAGAGAGAGAATAATTTCACCCGATGTTTAAAGAGAATAAAATAGCCTTGACAGCCTAATTACTTACACATAACTACTAAGGAACTTTGCTCTCTCCCACCCAGGGTTGCCAGGTTTTCACAGCAAAACCCGCCCAATTGCTACTCAAAACTAGCCCAATCGATTTCAGGGGGGATTTCCGGTAAAAACCGCGTTACGGTGGGGTAAAATACACGTTTTTTTTTTTTTTGGTGGGGTTCACCTGATAAATGTCGCTTTCCAGGGGCTAAATATCATGTTATTGGGGTCGCTCCAACCCACGGACATGAAAAACATCCCGCGGAAAGAGCGTAAAAGTAGCCCAATTCTGCGGGAAAACCGCGGACTTGGCAACACTGCTCCCACCAGGCTCGTGTTCTGAGTGTATCGAGGCAAGGGAGGGGGGAATCAAAACATTTCTGAACTTAAAATGCTTTTTTGCGTTTATTTTGTTTTACTACTTACACAATTATTTTAAGTATATGTCCATTATATTATTTTCAAGACACAGAGTTGCTTGTAATGATATTTTTAGGGGGGACAACCCTCAGATGGGGGGGTCCTGTCCCCCCCGGGATTTACGCCTACGGTCATGAAGGAAACTGGAGAGTGTAGCAGGTTTTGTCAGACAACTGGACCGGTGGATAAGCAGCTGTCACTTGTCTTCAGAACAGTTTTACTACAAGCAGATGATCTTGATGTGCAAGATCATCTTGACTTTCAACACTTGAAAGTCAAGTGAAACTCTGCGATGCACCAGATGTCGCTCACGGGAAGCAACAGTTCAACAAGTGGCAGTCTTTCCACTTTATTTAATAATGCCCTTGCTGCTAATTTGGACATTTTTGCTCCTATTAAAACACGAAATGTCTCCGTCGTACATACAGCTCCCTGGTATAATGATGATTTACGTTCAAAGAAGGTGGAATGTCGCAAACTGGAACGTAAATGGCGTGGCTCTGGCTTGTCAGTTTTTCATCAAGCTTGGAAATCATGTTTGGGCCAGTATAAAGCAGAAATTGATACTGCGAGGTCTTCATATTTTTCTCAGATCATTGACAATAAGCATAATAACTCTAGGCAGCTCTTTCACATCATTAACAGTCTATTGAAAGTAGACAGTGCGAATACTTTAACTGCGTCAGTTCAGTCATGCAGTGATTTTCTTAATTTTTTTTTTTTTTAGTTCAAAAATTGATAACGTTTGCAAAGATATTCTTAATTCTTCTAGGCCTCATGTTTTTACAGTTAATCTACCAAGTTTTTCCGGAACACCCTTCTCTAATTTTTCCTTAGACACTTTTGAGTCTCTGTGCACAGGTATCTCATATGAAAACTTCCACTTGCATACTTGATCCCTTGCCTTCTAGTTTATTCAAATCCTGTTTTGGTTACTTGTGCCCTGTTGTTCTTACAATAATAAATGACTCCTTGTCCACCGGTGTTGTGCCAACAGCATTTAAAACTGCTGCCGTCACTCCTATATTAAAAAAGCAAAATAGTGATTGGAACAATCTCTGTAACTTTCGTCCAATTTCACACCTTCCATTTATTGCAAAAAATTTTAGAGGGTGTTTTGTCTCAGTTACACAATCATTTAACTGTCAATAATCTGTTTGAGCCCCTTCAATCTGGGTTCAGGAAGTTGCATAGTACTGAAACAGCCTTGGTTAAAGTTGTCAATGACTTACGGTTAGCTTCTGATTCTGGCTCTCTCTCGATTCTCATCTTACTAGATCTCAGTTCAGCTTTCGACACTGTTGACCACATGGTTTTACTTAATCGACTGGAAACTGTTTTTGGTGTATCTGGGACTGCCCTAGATTGGTTTAGGTCATATTTTATGGGTCGCAGTCAATTTGTTTTCATGGATGGTTCCAGGTCTGATGTGGATCCTGTTTGTACTGGTGTCCCACAGGGCTCAGTTCTTGGTCCCCTGTTTTTTTCAACTACTAAGATCCCTTGACCTCAGCTATCACTTCTATGCTGATGATACTCAGATTTATGTACATTCTCAACCTGGTCAATTTGTGGATGTTTCTCATCTTTCCAACTGTATTTCTGAGATTAAGTTGTGGATGTCTGACAATTTATTTATTTATTTTTATTTATTTATTTTTTGTGTGTCTAAAACCTGAAGTCATGCTTCTTGACTCTCCCCACCAACTGCGAAATGCTGCTTCTATAGATCTGTCAGTTGATGGTGTTGCCCTAGAGCTACAAAGTAAATTTTAAAAAAAACCTTGGCGTTATCTTTGATGCCACCCTGTCATTTGAGCCTTTTGTACAGAACATGGTAAAGACCTCATTTTTTTTCATCTCAGAAATATTGCACATATTCGGTCTGTTGCTCTTTTCTGTTGCTGAAAAATTGATTTAACTCTTGGGTTAGTTTTCTCACAAATTGATTATTGCAATGCTCTCCTTTATTGGAGTGTCCAAATCTTCTCTTAACAAATTGCAATATTTGCAGAATTCAGCAGCTAGAATTTTAACTGGGGCTAGGGCTGGTGATCATATAACTCCTGTCTTGGAGACGTTACACTGGCTCCCTGTTAAATACCGTGTAGATTTTAATGCTTACATACAAGGCTCTGCATGTACTTACTCCACAGTATTTGGCAGATCTTTTAACGTCCTACATGCCATCTCACAATTTACGATCGTCTCAGCATGGTCTCTTAGTTGTTTCTAAAACACGGCTGCGATCTAGGGGGGATACGATTCTCAACGTATGCCCCTAAACTGTGGAATTCTCTCCCAGCTGACATTAGGGATGCTAATTCTTTAGCTGTTTTTAAAACCTCAACTTTTTTTTTTTTTTTTTTTTTTTATTACACCAGTTTATTCATGGGTTAAAAAACAAACAAACAAAACTGTATAACTGTACTTGCCTTGACTAATTTATGTTCAAAACTTTTGTAAGGTTTGTGTTCTCGAAACTCTGTTCTTCTAATGTGCATTGTTTGTGTCAGGGTACGGAGTTTTCCATGTGTCCTTTAGTTTCAGCCTTGTTTATTGATTTAGGCTCCCATGTTGTGCTCACAGGTTGTCTCTCTGCTTGTGTAGCATTTGTTTCCAGATCTGTTAGTGCTCCATCTGCTGTGTTCTACCGGCCTTCCAGAGTCTGTACATGCAGGTGGACTGCCAGTGGCTCTTATCAACTAGCATGTCAGGGTTATGGAGTTCTACTGGCTCTCCAGACACTCTTCACATTGTTACTACTAACAGTGCATCCCAGCTCTGCTTGCTCTTGGCGAGATAACAAGGAAAAGTCCAGTGTCAAAGCTCCAGCTTAATCAGCTTTCCAGGTCTACCAAACTCTTCCTTTACACCAAACTTTGATGAATCAAACCTAGGGTGTTTTCTTCTTTGTCTCCACATTGGGCTCATTGCACCACTGCTGAATTCATTACAGATAACAGAGGTTTTGTCCTGTAGTTTTGTTTGTGGTGATGTGTATGAATTTGTAGTTGCATATTTTATTCTAAAAGATTGGTACAATAAAAATAAGAAACTTGAATGTTTTAATTTTTTTTGTTTTGGGTGTCCAAAAAGAGTCCTTTTTAGGGGTAGAGTCCTTTTTAGGGGTAGAGGGTTATATATCCAGAAGTCAGAACAATGTCCGGCTCCGGCTGTGCACTGTCCTCACTACTTCCCTGACCACTCCCAGTCCTGTTTTGATCAGGCCCAGGTCCCAGAAACAGTCCACCATTTATACATGTATATGCTATTTGATCTTGCATTATTTATTCATTTATTTATTTATTATTTATTTATTTATTTATTTATTTATTTATATGCGTTGAATATGAGTCTGTCTTTTTCTTCTGGATGATGAACTTTATATTTGGCTGTTTCCTTGATCCTTCTATTAGGGGTACATCAGCTAGGGGTGCGAGCTATAGGGCTGTGAGCCTTAGGTCTAGAATTTGTGGGGCTAAAATCCCTAGGGCTAGAAACCATGTGGCTACCCCACTGAGGGTTAGGATCAGAAAGAATCCAAGAGCTGAAGCAGCGTCCAGCTCTGGTGATGCACAGTCCTTCAATACTCCTTCTGGCCGCTCTCTCGCCCCAGCCGGGGCCCGCCCCCACGGCCTAGGCCCATCACTCCACCACCAATATATTTGGTCTTTTTATTGAACCACAGATAGTGAGATTTTTAAATGTATAAACGAGTATTATTGTTAATTATAAGTGGGTTAGGGTTAGGGTTAGGTTAGGGACTTTATACCCAAGAATTGGAACAGAGTCCAATTCTGGTTGCGCACAGTCCTTCGACTTCCTCTGACCACTTTTAGCCCTGCTTTGGTCCAGCCTGCCACCCAGAATCTTCCGCACTGAACTAATTAGTTTTTATGTTTTTTTTATTAATTTTTATGTTTTAACTTTTATATATTTTTTATTTAATATTAGGTATAATATCAGCCATATTGTAGGGTAGGTTTCAGGGGCCTGGGGTTAGTTTGGGTAGGTGTTAGGTTGCTGGGGGTAGATTGGGTAGGTTTCAGGGGCCTGGGGTTAGTTTGGGTAGGTGTTAGGTGTCTGTTAGGGTTAGGGTTAGGGTTAGGATCAGAAAGAATCCAAGAGCTGAAGCAGCGTCCAGCTCTGGTGATGCACAGTCCTTCAATACTCCTTCTGGCCGCTCTCTCGCCCCAGCCGGGGCCCGCCCCCACGGCCTAGGCCCATCACCCCACCACCAATATATTTGGTCTTTTTATTGAACCACAGATAGTGAGATTTTTAAATGTATAAACGAGTATTATTGTTAATTATAAGTGTTATTTATTAAGGTTTTTATAGGTATTATTTATTAATCCCTCCTTTCTACTGAGGGTTAGTTTTTAGATATTTATTAATACTTATGTATAATACTTCTTAATGTAATTTATTAGGGGTAGAATGAGTAGGGTTAGGATGGATGGGGGTAAAAATGTGTGTCTGGGGGTAGAAGAGGTAGGGTTAGGGATGGTGGGGTGGGGTTGTTCATAAGGGGTAAAATGGGTAGGTTTTAGGTGTGGTGGGGTTGTGTCCATAAGGGGTAAAATGGGTAGGTTTTAGGTATGGTGGGGTTGTGTCCATAAGGGGTAAAATGGGTAGGTTTTAGGTGTGGTGGGGTTGTGTTCATAAGGGTAAGGGTTAGGGTTAGGGTTAGGGTTAGGTATATAGATAAAAACGACTTTCACCCTCATTAGTATCCACCCTCATTAGAATATTGCATCTGATTGGCCAAAGCTTACCTGGGCACATCTGGAGAACCGTAGGCCCGAATTCCATGTAAGTGGTATCATCGGATCCGGGAAGCTGTCATCTTTCAGGTGGCGAAAGGCTCTAATGAAAGTATATAGATAAAAATGAGTTTAATCCTGATTAATTCCACTCTCATTAGCATTATCCATCTGATTGGCCAAAGCTTACTTGGGCGTATCTCGTGAAGCGCAGGTCTAAGGTGCATGTAAGTGGTATCGTTGGACACAGGAAGCTGTCATCTTTCAGGTGGCGATAGGTTCGGATGAATGGAGGAAGGTGTGTTGCGTTTAAATCCAGTGTGACCGTTATTATGTCCAGATAGACAGAGTCTGGTAAGTATTAGAAGTACAGGTCAGAGGTCACAGTCCACTTCAATCTAATGTTTAAAATGATTTGAATGATCTATAAGCATTTGTGAGATCATTTTATGAAATCATTTCATTAACTCATTCTACGTGCTTATTTTTCACAGATGGAGTGTGTTGTTAGCTATCCAGGTCAAAGGTCACAGTCCGCTTCAATCTAATGTTTAAAATGATTTGAATGATCTATAAGGATTTGTGAGATAATTATATGAAATTATTTCATTAACTCATTCTACGTACTTATTTTTCATCGACGGAGTGTGGTTTTAGATATCAAAGGTCACAGAACAGTTCGCTTCCAGCTTCCAGCATAGTGTGAATTTCTGTTAAATGTTTTGAATTCTTAGAACTTTTGAACACATGCTATTTACATTGTCATCCAGTATTATTAGGCCCTGTTTATTTCCTCGAGTAGATATATAGATAGAAGATAGATATAGAGTTTTCAATCTTAGAAGGATAAGGGACGACGAGCAGGATCATACATTTGTATTAGAGAGAGCGTCTTTTGAGTTCGTTTGATTCTGTCTGTGACCGACTGTTTATATATGTATAATGAATATAATAGTTACTTGTTTTAATAATGTATCATTGTATTTTTATCCAGGAGTACTTCGTATAGGTCGTTGTGGCCTAAATGATTGTTGTGCTGCAAACATATACGTCTTTCTACACGTTATATATGTATATCTGATGATGATGATGATGAAAATGTGAATGATTTATGATTGTATTTTATGGTAAATGCAAAGGTAAAAGTCGACGACGAACGCTGATGGCATTAAGCCTTAAGTTTTAGGTCCAAATGAAAGTATAGATCTGTAGTTTCTTATATTTGCCCCTGTGAGGGCTAAGTTTAGGTGTAAATTCAGATATAGGGCCATAGTTTCTTATATTTGCCCCTGTGAGGGCTAAGTTTAGGTGTAAATTCAGATATAGGGCCATAGTTTCTAATATTTGCCCCTGTGAGGGCTAAGTTTAGGTGTAAATTCAGATATAGGGCCATAGTTTCTCTTATTTGCCCCTGTGAGGGCTAAGTTTAGGTGTAAATTCAGATATAGGGCCATAGTTTCTTATACTTGCCCCTGTGAGGGCTAAGTTTAGGTGTAAATTCAGATATAGGGCCATAGTTTCTTATATTTGCCCCTGTGAGGGCTAAGTTTAGGTGTAAATTCAGATATAGGGCCATAGTTTCTTATACTTGCCCCTGTGAGGGCTAAGTTTAGGTGTAAATTCAGATATAGGGCCATAGTTTCTCATACTTGCCCCTGTGAGGGCTAAGTTTAGGTGTAAATTCAGATATAGGGCCATAGTTTCTCTTATTTGCCCCTGTGAGGGCTAAGTTTAGGTGTAAATTCAGATATAGGGCCATAGTTTCTTATACTTGCCCCTGTGAGGGCTAAGTTTAGGTGTAAATTCAGATATAGGGCCATAGTTTCTCTTATTTGCCCCTGTGAGGGCTAAGTTTAGGTGTAAATTCAGATATAGGGCCATAGTTTCTTATACTTGCCCCTGTGAGGGCTAAGTTTAGGTGTAAATTCAGATATAGGGCCATAGTTTCTCATACTTGCCCCTGTGAGGGCTAAGTTTAGGTGTAAATTCAGATATAGGGCCATAGTTTCTCTTATTTGCCCCTTTGAGGGCTAAGTTTAGGTGTAAATTCAGATATAGGGCCATAGTTTCTTATACTTGCCCCTGTGAGGGCTAAGTTTAGGTGTAAATTCAGATATAGGGCCATAGTTTCTTATACTTGCCCCTGTGAGGGCTAAGTTTAGGTGTAAATTCAGATATAGGGCCATAGTTTCTTATATTTGCCC
This sequence comes from Spinibarbus caldwelli, assembly GCA_039654775.1. Taxonomy (NCBI): domain Eukaryota; kingdom Metazoa; phylum Chordata; class Actinopteri; order Cypriniformes; family Cyprinidae; genus Spinibarbus; species Spinibarbus caldwelli. The sequence goes on from CM077233.1 coordinate 129,488, forward strand.
CTGTGAGGGCTAAGTTTAGGTGTAAATTCAGATATAGGGCCATAGTTTCTCATACTTGCCCCTGTGAGGGCTAAGTTTAGGTGTAAATTCAGATATAGGGCCATAGTTTCTCTTATTTGCCCCTGTGAGGGCTAAGTTTAGGTGTAAATTCAGATATAGGGCCATAGTTTCTTATACTTGCCCCTGTGAGGGCTAAGTTTAGGTGTAAATTCAGATATAGGGCCATAGTTTCTCATACTTGCCCCTGTGAGGGCTAAGTTTAGGTGCAAATTCAGATATAGGGCCATAGTTTGTTATACTTGCCCCTGTGAGGGCTAAGTTTAGGTGTAAATTCAGATATAGGGCCATAGTTTCTCATATTTGCCCCTGTGAGGGCTAAGTTTAGGTGTAAATTCAGATATAGGGCCATAGTTTCTCATATTTGCCCCTGTTAGGGACTTTACACTCAAGAATCGAAACAGGGTCCAATTCCGGTTGTGCGCAGTCCTTCTACTTCAACTGACCACTTTCAGCTCTGCTTTGGTCCAGCCTGCCACACAGAATTTTTTGCACCGAACTCCTTGGTTTTTATGTCTTACTTTTATACGTTTCACAAAATATAAGGTATAATATCCACTATATTTTATATGTTTATTTTTTTATGGTACATATAATTAAAATACATATATTTTTCTCTCACGTATGTCACCACGGACCACGTCAAGGGTTAAACTGGGTAGGTTTCAGGGGCCTGGGGTTAGTTTGGGTAGGTGTCAGGTTTCCAGGTTTAGATTAGGATTGGAAAGAATCCAAGAGCTGAAGCAGCGTATCGTTGGACACAGGAAGCTGTCATCTTTCAGGTGGCGACAGGTTCGGATGAATGGAGGAAGGTGTGTTGCGTTTAAATGCAGTGTGACCGTTATTATGTCCAGATAGACAGAGTCTGGTAAGTATTAGAAGTACAGGTCAGAGGTCACAATCTAATGTTTAAAATGATTTGAATGATCTATAAGCATTTGTGAGATCATTTTATGAAATCATTTCATTAACTCATTCTACGTGCTTATTTTTCACAGATGGAGTGTGTTGTTAGCTATCCAGGTCAAAGGTCACAGTCCGCTTCAATCTAATGTTTAAAATGATTTGAATGATCTATAAGGATTTGTGAGATAATTATATGAAATTATTTCATTAACTCATTCTACGTACTTATTTTTCATCGACGGAGTGTGGTTTTAGATATCAAAGGTCACAGAACACTTCGCTTCCAGCTTCCAGCATCCAGCATAGAGTGAATTTCTGCTAAATGTTTTGAATCCTTAGCACTTTTGAACACATGCTATTTACATTGTCATCCAGTAGAGGGCGAACTATTAGCCCCTGTTTATTTCCTCGAGTAGATATATAGATAGAAGATAGATATAGAGTTTTCAATCTTAGAAGGATAAGGGACGACGAGCAGGATCATACATTTGTATTAGAGAGAGCGTCTTTTGAGTTCGTTTGATTCTGTCTGTGACCGACTGTTTATATATGTATAATGAATATAATTGTTACTTGTTTTAATAATGTATCATTGTATTTTTATCCAGGAGTACTTCGTATAGGTCGTTGTGGCCTAAATGATTTTTGTGCTGCAACATATACGTCTTTCTATACATTCTATATGCATATCTTATGATGATGATGATGAAAATGTGTATGATTTATCATTGTATTTTAATGCAGGGGTATATGACGTAGGTCTGTGTTGCCCAGGTGTGTGTGAGGTAGGTTTAGGTGGGTTTTTTTTTTTTTTTCCCGGATTAGTAATGGTTAAGTGTTTGGGTAAGAGATGAAAACCACGAAAGATGTTCTTTGCATAGTTTGTGTGTCTGGCTGGTTGTGTTTTGTGTTTTGTGTAGCATCTTTTGAGTTTTTTTTTTAAATTTTGTCTGTGCCCAACTGTTTATATTTTTTGTATTGCACACGTATGTACCTCTGTATGTATATATATATAAAAAGAATATGGTTGTTGCCCTTAAAATATTTAAAAATTTCTTGTCCTATGCCTCCATCTCGTGGACACATTTAGTATTATAGCTTTGGTAGATATATATATATATATATATATATATATATATATATAATGAATATAATTGTTACTTGTTTTAATAATGTATCATTGTATTTTTATCCAGGAGTATATAGTATAGGTCAGTGTGGCCTAAATGACTGTTGTGCTGCAACAAATAAATAGATAGATTGATAGATAGATAGAAGGAAGGACAGAGTCTGGTAAGTGTTAGGTATTCTGCTCAGAAGTGACAGAAAAGTTTTATTAGATAGATAGATAGATAGATAGATAGATAGATAGATAGATAGATAGATAGATAGATAGATATAGATGATATGTAGATATAGATTTCAATCTTATAACTCTCCAGTTTTAGAAGGTGAACTTTTGAGTTTTGAGGGCTGGGGTTAGAGGGTTTAAGGGTTAGAGGTTATCTTGGGGTTAACTTGCAGCTAGGTATATAGATAAAAACGACTTTCACCCTCATTAGTATCCACCCTCATTAGAATATTGCATCTGATTGGCCAAAGCTTACCTGGGCACATCTGGAGAACCGTAGGCCCGAATTCCATGTAAGTGGTATCATCGGATCCGGGAAGCTGTCATCTTTCAGGTGGCGAAAGGCTCTAATGAAAGTATATAGATAAAAATGAGTTTAATCCTGATTAATTCCACTCTCATTAGCATTATCCATCTGATTGGCCAAAGCTTACTTGGGCGTATCTCGTGAAGCGCAGGTCTAAGGTGCATGTAAGTGGTATCGTTGGACACAGGAAGCTGTCATCTTTCAGGTGGCGATAGGTTCGGATGAATGGAGGAAGGTGTGTTGCGTTTAAATCCAGTGTGACCGTTATTATGTCCAGATAGACAGAGTCTGGTAAGTATTAGAAGTACAGGTCAGAGGTCACAGTCCACTTCAATCTAATGTTTAAAATGATTTGAATGATCTATAAGCATTTGTGAGATCATTTTATGAAATTATTTCATTAACTCATTCTACGTGCTTATTTTTCACAGATGGAGTGTGTTGTTAGCTATCCAGGTCAAAGGTCACAGTCCGCTTCAATCTAATGTTTAAAATGATTTGAATGATCTATAAGGATTTGTGAGATAATTATATGAAATTATTTCATTAACTCATTCTACGTACTTATTTTTCATCGACGGAGTGTGGTTTTAGATATCAAAGGTCACAGAACAGTTCGCTTCCAGCTTCCAGCATAGTGTGAATTTCTGTTAAATGTTTTGAATTCTTAGAACTTTTGAACACATGCTATTTACATTGTCATCCAGTATTATTAGGCCCTGTTTATTTCCTCGAGTAGATATATAGATAGAAGATAGATATAGAGTTTTCAATCTTAGAAGGATAAGGGACGACGAGCAGGATCATACATTTGTATTAGAGAGAGCGTCTTTTGAGTTCGTTTGATTCTGTCTGTGACCGACTGTTTATATATGTATAATGAATATAATAGTTACTTGTTTTAATAATGTATCATTGTATTTTTATCCAGGAGTACATCGTATAGGTCGTTGTGGCCTAAATGATTGTTGTGCTGCAACATATACGTCTTTCTATACATTCTATATGCATATCTTATGATGATGATGTTGATGATGATGAAAATGTGTATGATTTATCATTGTATTTTAATGCAGGGGTATATGACGTAGGTCTGTGTTGCCCAGGTGTGTGTGAGGTAGGTTTAGGTGGGTTTTTTTTTTTTTTCCCGGATTAGTAATGGTTAAGTGTTTGGGTAAGAGATGAAAACCACGAAAGATGTTCTTTGCATAGTTTGTGTGTCTGGCTGGTTGTGTTTTGTGTTTTGTGTAGCATCTTTTGAGTTTTTTTTTTAAATTTTGTCTGTGCCCAACTGTTTATATTTTTTGTATTGCACACGTATGTACCTCTGTATGTATATATATATAAAAAGAATATGGTTGTTGCCCTTAAAATATTTAAAAATTTCTTGTCCTATGCCTCCATCTCGTGGACACATTTAGTATTATAGCTTTGGTAGATATATATATATATATATATATATATATATATATATATATATATATATATATATATATATATATATATATATATATATATAAAATGAATATAATTGTTACTTGTTTTAATAATGTATCATTGTATTTTTATCCAGGAGTACTTCGTATAGGTCGTTGTGGCCTAAATGATTGTTGTGCTGCAAACATATACGTCTTTCTACACGTTATATATGTATATCTGATGATGATGATGATGAAAATGTGAATGATTTATGATTGTATTTTATGGTAAATGCAAAGGTAAAAGTCGACGACGAACGCTGATGGCATTAAGCCTTAAGTTTTAGGTCCAAATGAAAGTATAGATCTGTAGTTTCTTATATTTGCCCCTGTGAGGGCTAAGTTTAGGTGTAAATTCAGATATAGGGCCATAGTTTCTTATATTTGCCCCTGTGAGGGCTAAGTTTAGGTGTAAATTCAGATATAGGGCCATAGTTTCTAATATTTGCCCCTGTGAGGGCTAAGTTTAGGTGTAAATTCAGATATAGGGCCATAGTTTCTCTTATTTGCCCCTGTGAGGGCTAAGTTTAGGTGTAAATTCAGATATAGGGCCATAGTTTCTTATATTTGCCCCTGTGAGGGCTAAGTTTAGGTGTAAATTCAGATATAGGGCCATAGTTTCTAATATTTGCCCCTGTGAGGGCTAAGTTTAGGTGTAAATTCAGATATAGGGCCATAGTTTCTAATATTTGCCCCTGTGAGGGCTAAGTTTAGGTGAAAATTCAGATATAGGGCCATAGTTTCTTATACTTGCCCCTGTGAGGGCTAAGTTTAGGTGTAAATTCAGATATAGGGCCATAGTTTCTTATACTTGCCCCTGTGAGGGCTAAGTTTAGGTGTAAATTCAGATATAGGGCCATAGTTTCTTATACTTGCCCCTGTGAGGGCTAAGTTTAGGTGTAAATTCAGATATAGGGCCATAGTTTCTCATACTTGCCCCTGTGAGGGCTAAGTTTAGGTGTAAATTCAGATATAGGGCCATAGTTTCTCTTATTTGCCCCTGTGAGGGCTAAGTTTAGGTGTAAATTCAGATATAGGGCCATAGTTTCTTATACTTGCCCCTGTGAGGGCTAAGTTTAGGTGTAAATTCAGATATAGGGCCATAGTTTCTCTTATTTGCCCCTGTGAGGGCTAAGTTTAGGTGTAAATTCAGATATAGGGCCATAGTTTCTTATACTTGCCCCTGTGAGGGCTAAGTTTAGGTGTAAATTCAGATATAGGGCCATAGTTTCTCATACTTGCCCCTGTGAGGGCTAAGTTTAGGTGTAAATTCAGATATAGGGCCATAGTTTCTCTTATTTGCCCCTGTGAGGGCTAAGTTTAGGTGTAAATTCAGATATAGGGCCATAGTTTCTTATACTTGCCCCTGTGAGGGCTAAGTTTAGGTGTAAATTCAGATATAGGGCCATAGTTTCTTATACTTGCCCCTGTGAGGGCTAAGTTTAGGTGTAAATTCAGATATAGGGCCATAGTTTCTTATATTTGCCCCTGTGAGGGCTAAGTTTAGGTGTAAATTCAGATATAGGGCCATAGTTTCTCATACTTGCCCCTGTGAGGGCTAAGTTTAGGTGTAAATTCAGATATAGGGTCATAGTTTCTCTTATTTGCCCCTGTGAGGGCTAAGTTTAGGTGTAAATTCAGATATAGGGCCATAGTTTCTTATACTTGCCCCTGTGAGGGCTAAGTTTAGGTGTAAATTCAGATATAGGGACTTTATACCCAAGAATTGGAACAGAGTCCAATTCTGGTTGCGCACAGTCCTTCGACTTCCTCTGACCACTTTTAGCCCTGCTTTGGTCCAGCCTGCCACCCAGAATCTTCCGCACTGAACTAATTAGTTTTTATGTTTTTTATTAATTTTTATGTTTTAACTTTTATATATTTTTTTATTTAATATTAGGTATAATATCAGCCATATTGTAGGGTAGGTTTCAGGGGCCTGGGGTTAGTTTGGGTAGGTGTTAGGTGTCTGGGGGTAGATTGGGTAGGTTTCAGGGGCCTGGGGTTAGTTTGGGTAGGTGTTAGGTTGCTGGGGGTAGATTGGGTAGGTTTCAGGGGCCTGGGGTTAGTTTGGGTAGGTGTTAGGTGTCTGGGGGTAGATTGGGTAGGTTTCAGGGGCCTGGGGTTAGTTTGGGTAGGTGTTAGGTTGCTGGGGGTAGATTGGGTAGGTTTCAGGGGCCTGGGGTTAGTTTGGGTAGGTGTTAGGTGTCTGGGGGTAGATTGGGTAGGTTTCAGGGGCCTGGGGTTAGTTTGGGTAGGTGTTAGGTTGCTGGGGGTAGATTGGGTAGGTGTTGGGTTGCTGGGGGTAGATTGGGTAGGTTTCAGGGGCCTGGGGTTAGTTTGGGTAGGTGTTAGGTGTCTGGGGGTAGATTGGGTAGGTTTCAGGGGCCTGGGGTTAGTTTGGGTAGGTGTTAGGTGTCTGGGGGTAGATTGGGTAGGTTTCAGGGGCCTGGGGTTAGTTTGGGTAGGTGTTAGGTGTCTGGGGGTAGATTGGGTAGGTTTCAGGGGCCTGGGGTTAGTTTGGGTAGGTGTTAGGTTTCTGGGGGTAGATTGGGTAGGTCTCAGGGGCCTGGGGTTAGTTTGGGTAGGTGTTAGGTTGCTGGGGGTAGAATTGGTAGGTTTTAGGTTTTTAGGAGTCCAGAGATTGGTAAGGTTGGGCTTGGTGTAGTTCAGGGCCTAACCATGTGACAAAATCCAACTAAAATCAAAATAAAAAGGAGAAAAAAGGCAAGGAAGAAAAAGAGAGAAATAGAGAGAAATGCAGAGTGGGTGAAAGCAGTTTACTTTGAAAGACATTGGCATTATGCTTCTACTCAGGCTTCATTAAGGCCTCTCGGGTACAATGAATCCAGTCTCTTGATCCATTGTCTTTCAGCTCTAAGTCTGTCCCGTAGATCCCAAAGAGCATTGGCCTGCAGCACCGTGGCCTTGAGAGAAGCTAAGCCGTGGATCAGGAAATGTTGAACCACAAATCTCCTTTTTTCAATTTTATGGAGTATGTTGTGGGTGTGCTGGTAAATTCTCTTCCTCAGCTCATTTTTCGTCTGACCCACATATTGTCTTTTACATTTTTCACAATAAATTAAATACACACAATTAGCCGTCTGAGGAGACTTAGTCAACTGAATTTCATAGATCTGTTTATTAGTTCTATTCTTGACCCATCTAAGAGGAACATAGTATTTACAGGATCCTGTTCTTCCTTTTACAGGTGGAGGATCTGTTCGACTTTGAACCAGGGTGTCCAATAAGTTTTTGTTTCTTTTGTATGCCGCGATGGGCCTGTGATTCTGTAAATACTGTGTGTCCTTTAAAAACTTAGAAAAATTCTGTTTTACTGCACAATTTAATTGTGTACTTTGCGATGAGAAGAACGCGACAAGTGGAATGATCTTGTTCTCTTTTTCCTTGGGCTGAGCCAACTGTACTGGACCTTGTGTGGATTTCTTAAATAATCTAAGAGTTTTTCTCAAAAACTGTCTAGAGTAGCCTCTGTTTTTCAAAGCTCTGAATAGAGTTTTGACTGCTTTCAAGAATTCCTCCTCTTGAGAGCAAATTCTAAAAAATCTAAGTAATTGTGATTTTAAAATTCCCCTGAAGGTGTGTTTGGGGTGAAAGCTATTTTTGTGTAGGAGGCAATGAGTATCCGTTTCTTTAAAGTAAACTCTATAGTCCAGTCGGTTGTGTTGCTCAAATTTCGGCCCCTTATAGGTGACCACGTCAAGGAAATTCACCTGTGTTTCGTCTATCTCATACTTAATCTTAATTGAACTCTGATGTTGATTCAAATGATGGGTAAAACTAATAAACTCTTCCCTCGAGTGCGTCCATACACCCCAAATATCGTCTAAAAAGCGAAAATACGCAAGTGGTTCTAAAGGAAATGAACTTAGAGCCGATTCCTCCCAGCGGGCCATGAATATATTTGCGTACGATGGGGCAAATTTCTTCCCCATCGCTGTACCTTTCGTTTGTAGAAAAAACTTTTTGTTAAATTCAAAATCATTTTTTGTTAGGTTGATTTCTAATAATTTTAATATGTAGCTATCAGGTCTTTTACTATCTGGAAACTTTTCCATACATTCTCTAACCGCTTCAAGGCCCGCTGGAGTCTCAATGTTGGTATAAAGACTATCGATATCAATGGTAAACAACAGTGCGTCTGAGGGGATCCTGAGATCCTTAGTTTTCTCTATGAAATCGTAGGTGTCTTTGAGGTAACTTTTGTGTTTCTGTGAAATAGGATTCAAGTAGAACTCAACAAACTCAGCAGTATGATATGTCTCACTGTTGCAATCCGACACAATCGGTCTTCCTGGTGGTATTTTGTGCGGAACACTCCAGCTATCCGATTTCTTGTGTATCTTGGGAAGAAGATAAAATCTTCTTGGTCTGGGAGAATCAGAACCCAGCAGATACTCTTTTTGTTTACCACTGATTACTTTTTTATCACACATTTCTGTGAGAATTTCCTTTATTTCCGCTTGCGTTTGTGGGTACATGGGCTCCTCCCGAGGCCTGTAATGTTGTGTGTTATTCAGTTGTCTAAATCCTTCCCACAGGTAGCTTTCCTTATCCATCAACACGACTGCATTGCCTTTATCGGCAGGTTTAATAACGATCTTGTCATTTTTTCTGAGTTGATTCAAAGCTGCCTTTTCGTTCACGGACAGATTGTGCTCCTCTGTTATACCCCAGTTCAAATGCTTGTAGGCATAAATATCTGCCCTTACGATCGATGAAATTTGTTTTGGTAAACTGGCCAACGAAGGAGACCACTCTGAACCGTGCGTAAAAGGCAGCTTCTTTCTTTGATTCTTTTTCCCTTCAAAAAAGGTTTCCAATTTAAGTCTTCTGTGATACTTTTGAACGCCCTTTAGCAGTTCTATTTTCTGCGTTTTTGGATTAGTCGGTGATGGAACGAAGGAAAGACCCCTTAGTAGGACTGCCCTCTGCGCACCTGTGAGCTTGAAAGAAGATGCAAGATTGACAATTAACTTCTCCCCGCCGTCTATAGGCTTGAGGGACCCTGCAAGTTTAAAGTGTGGATCCAGTGTTCTAAGATCGCTCTCGCAGTCCCTGTGGTCCAATGTATTGTGTCTCTTTCAACCTCAAAGTGGGCCGGGGGCAGTTCCGTGATAAAAGTCAGTGTGTTTTCTATGTAGTCATTTATTTTCCGTAGGTACGTCTGTTCTTCGGATGGGAGCTTATCTGAGAAATTTATTATGGGAAAATACAGCTCCGTGTGCGGTAGCCGATTTCTGGCCATCCTATAGGTTCTTTGGAGTTCCTTTATGGTTGTATCGATACATCTTTGGGACCTGTTGTTAATCCCAAATGACAAGATCAAAATTTCAGGCTCCAAGGCGACAGTAGCTTTTTCCATTAAATTTCCGGCGTGCTGGAACTTCGCACCCGGAAAGCTGTCGACTTGGAGCTCTGAGTAACTAAAGGCCGGTATCCTAGCCACATTGGAATCTCCTATGATCACGAATCTCTTTTTCAGATTTAAGCTCCAATCCATATTTTTTCTCGTTGTGTTGATGTGTTTACTTGGTCTTCCCGTCGATCGAGGGGTCTCTGGTGCTTTGGGAGCCGCGCCAGTATCACTGGGGCTCAACCTGGTCGTCGTTTCTTCCGTTCTACCTACGTTGGTGTTCTTTTTTTCTGCATTATCATTTTGTTCCGTTTCTGATGTTGGAATTTCTGTTTCCTGTAAAAATTTACTTAATGGAGATTGAGGTACGATAGTGGTGGTTGAATACTGAGAGAGTGGATCCCAATTAGATTCCTCCGAATCCTCTGAGAACATGATTGGTGATCCCTCAATCCTGGTGAGAGACGGTCGTGCGCAGTGAGATAGTTCAGGTACACCCTTATTTGTTTTTTGTGCGTGTTTGCCTGTTATCTCCGTGTTTGGGTTTCGCTCCCCATCCTCTGCACGAGAAGCCACCGCCCTTCCCTCCGTCGTGGGAGGTGGAGATTGCCGTTGATCCGGTCGCGCCTCCACGTTCACGGTGGGTGGCCGCTCCAGATCAACTAGCAACTCCGTGAGTATCCTTCGAGGCTTTCTCTGTGCTAGAGGCTCTGGTGCTTTAACGGGTGTGGGTTGTATACTCGGAGGTGGTGCTAATGGTGGGAATTCTTCGTCAAAGGACCAATCGTCTCTGTTAACTGGCGTAGAGGGAGGCTGTCCCTCTACATTATTAACTCTGGGTGATGTTTGTATATGTACGCTGATGTGTTTGACCCCACTTCTAGGTCTCACTGCTCTCGATGTGTCTGTAATTTGTTCTGTCCTCTGTGTGTTCGAGGGAATGGATTCGATTATGTGTCTAGGGGATTCAACTCTATCATCTAGGTCTTCATTAGTCTCACCACTCATTTCTGCGACAAAAAGGGCTTCAACTTTTTCCAGAACCTCTTCGTGTAGTCTAGTTCTGTAGTTTCTCTTGGCCCACCCACTAGCTATTTCGAAAGCGTGATGCCAGTCTTTTTGGTCTGTTCTTTCCTTGAGTTCAGTGACGGTTTGTGCAATGAGTGTTTCATAGTGTTCCTGCAAGATTAATTGTGTGTTGTATAGCCAATTGTTGGCGTTGCCCTCCAGCAGCTCCTTGACTTTTTTGCTAGGAGCCGCCGGTTTAACGGAGTCAGTCAGAAGTTGAGACAGTCTTTTGAAAGTGATCGGAACGTTGTTCGTCACTTTAGTGGTGACCTTTTGTAAGTGGTGCATCAAACGTGTTAGGTCATACATCAACTTCATGGCTAACTTCAGTCTCACAGGTGGTGGGGTGTAACCTGTGTTCGTGTTTCTGTTCTCTCTAGGTTGTTGGAAATACCTTTCTCTAGATTGTTGGAAATCTCTTTCTCTGGAACGTTGGAAGTTATTTTCACGCCCCCCCTGCCATCTTTTTCTAGGGGGAAAGCGTCCGTTTCTGTCCCTTCTTGTGTCATAAACCTCGTTATGGTAGGTGTCCCTACCATAAGTGGTGTTTGTATTGACATCTCTGCTAGATCTATTGCCCGCTGAGGCTGGAGCCCTCGTTGTAACAATCGAGGCTCGAGCTGAGTCTGAGTACAAGTCTCTGCGACTTATGTTGTGTGCCCTAGGCAACTCCGTTTCCATGTACTCATCCTCCTGTTCAACAAATTCATCGTACTGTGTACGATTCTCATCAGGTTCAGATTCTCTTTCCCTGAGAGCAAATCTGTTT
>CM077233.1:140900-200900 GCA_039654775.1 Spinibarbus caldwelli
TTTTGTGCTCCAGGATCACATGTGTGGTATGTAAAAAGAGTGCTGACACTTCGGCAATTCGTATGTTTATATAAATTTCTATGCAAAACAAGCATGTCAAATTTAACTTTTAGTTTAGATTGAGAAAGAAATAGAAAGGTGAGTATCATGAGGTTGAAGCACGCCGCCTGCTGGACATTAGTGACCTGCGCACGAGGAGCGCGCTCAGCTGTCAATCATTTGCTTATTTGATACAACTTTGAAGCAGTAGGTTTAAAACGGTCAATACGACATGAACCAGTTGTTTAGGTTAGCATCTTTACAGAAAGATCAAACCAACATGGAATTCTTTTTGCGTTGTTCTGTTTTTGTTAAATAATGGACATGAATATCTCATTGCATCAAAGTAAATGTATCTGGCCAGCAGATGAAGCTCATGCTGGACTGACTGCAGATCATTAGTTTTTATGAGCAGCTTGTGCTGTGTGTGATTTTGTTTATTCATGTTAAAGTCCATGTAAAGCAATATTAAATATGTGTTCTGATTTGTCACACCACAAAAAAAAATGTTATTAACCACCAGCCAAATTAAAAAAAAAAAAAAAAAAAAAAAAGACAAGTAAATAAAAAAATTTATCAAAATCTTGAAAAAATAAGCAGTATTCTCTGCTCTCTAACCTGGGGGCGTGTCCTCTATCGGCGCTGAAGTCACGCCCACTGCCGCGCCTCTCTCAACTGTCAAATACCGCTACAGCCTAATTGGATTTACACAGCCATACATGTTTATAATATGCATTTACGTGATGAAGGCATAGCAAGCAAACTGTAGGCTGTAGTTACTAACTGTAATGACAGTAACTCATGATTGATCCGCTCTAGTTATTATAGTGTTAGGGGCGGGGGCCATAGTGCTCAGCAGCTCCAGTGCGTCATCGAGTCATGATTTCAGCCCGCCCATAAAATCCTCAACACAAAAAATGGGTGAAAAAAGTTAAATACTCCACAGTTCAGTACTACATAGTTCACGAGGTGTGTCCCAAATCGCGTACTTATGCACTATTCTATGATGTTTTGTAGTATAAATACTGTGTTCACACTGAAACTTCCAAAAAGAAAAAGTGCACTTTAAAACCCAGATGATGCATTTAAATAACCGAAAAACAAAGTGTGGAATGTTGGACACTTCATGCACTCGACTGTCACAGCTTTAATTACGTCGCGAAGGGAAGGGGCTATCAGACTCTGATTATTAATGACAAAATAACCTTATAAAATTCATACATTACATGGTTGAGTACATAGTGCAGCACACAGTATATAAGTGCATAGTGTTTCAGCAATACATTTCTAATGTGTTCAGAAACAGTTCTCTGAATTGCCTTTACACAGACTTTAAGTTTTATGTCCAGATCACAAACTCTGTCTTGTGCAGTTAGTCAAGTCACTTTTATGGAGTCAATTTAATGCCACATATATATGCAAAATAATAAAGTTTTGCAAAAGAAAATAAAGTTTTGCAAACGAAAATGAAAGTAATGAGAAAAAAATAATGTGCTTTTTGTAAACAACAACAACAAAAAAAGAATTGCAAAAGAAAATGAAGTATTGCAAGAAAAAAATAAGTTTTGCAAACAAAAATAAAGAATTGCAAAATATAAATGAAACAGAGCAAAAGCAATGATTTTGCAATACATATTTTCCCATGGCCATATCTACTAATTTATTTTGTGTTTCAGTCAAGTTTGAGCTTGCGATACCGTTTTCCCTTCGCGCTTCACGTTTCTGCGCGTCTCACTTTGTGGCACTGTTTTGACATGGGGGGTGGAGTCAAGGGACGGGGGCGTGTACAACAGGCCTGGGCATGCCTCCCTGGAAGTGACGTCATCGGCCCGAGACGCAGATCACAACTGATCAAGGCACCATCATTAAGCAGAGGCATGCAGCTGGATCGTTTCCTTTTATTCACTAACTTTAAAACATGCATGTTTTCATTTATTAACAAATGTATATGTGTATTAGCAGCGTTTTCTCAAGTTAAAGAAGTGTTGTTAATATGAACATCTGCTGTTTATTTCTCTCAATGTGCACACTTTTATAGCATTAAAATGTGTATTGTTTCATTTGGTTAACTAAATGTGCATTAACAGTGCTTGTTTAAAATCTCTTAACCTGTGGGAGACGCTTTGTTTACATTAGTTCAGAGTTACTGCTAGTTTTAATGTAAAGAATGCAATTAACTTCATAAACTATACATCATTAACAAGGTCTAAGACTCAAGATTCATATCGATCTCGACTTCGTTTTTCATTTACATAACTCCTGGCATAAATTAAGAAATGACTGTGACTGGAAGATTAAAAAAAGATTAAAAAGGTCTTTGATTTAGTTTTGTCGTGGCCAGGAGATATTAAGTCGTGGGAATGTGATAATACTGTATGTCGTGGACACGAGAACTTATTGAGGGAACAACATCAATTTCTCGTAGCCACGAGTTTAGTCTTTTATTTCTACAGCGCTTTATTCAATAGAGTACAGTCAGTAAATACAGCTCCCAGAGCATTATGGGTCGCTTCACAGGCACTGCAGTTCATTCTTAAACATCCAAAGATCCCAGGGATGGATTACAGTCCTGTGAGTGACTCCTGAAGCACCTTCTAGTCGCCACACTCACCGTTTCTACCAGCGAGTAAAACAGCGCTGTGAATCTAACTCTGAACGTCTCTATATTAGAAGTCTGCGATGCACCTTCAGATCAAACATCTCGATGTGTTTTTCGAGCAGCAGAAGGTCAGACACACACATGCTTTACATGAGCTTTGATCAAGGTTCCAGAGATCCTCTGTTTACACAACCATGTTTAACTCCTTATTAGGCCCGTGTCCACCCCTGACGGAGGGTTTAAGTGGACTGTCCAGTTTCTCCAGCGTTGGCAGTTGTTGCTAATAGATCATCTGGTTTTCTCTGGTGACCTTTCTTACCCAAACACTCTTACATCCATTCATCCGTCGTGAGTGTGTGGAGACATCATTCAGCATTACAGTGTACAGCCGCAAAATAATCTCCAAACTAGAGTTTATGTTCATGAAGCAAAATATGTCTTTCTGATATTTTTGTGGGTGGGGTGAATGAACTTACATGTTCTTGGTAAGTTTCATGGTTCATCAGATCTTGTCAAACATTTGTGATCTGATCCAGAGACTCAGAAAATAAAAAGACTCATGATGACCCAGTTTCTGAATTAACTAGCTTTACGTGTCTTAGTTTAATCAGGATGGTCATTGTTTAATGCTCTTTTTTTTTTTTTTTAAATCAAAGTTCAAATAAAAGATTATTTTCAACAACAACAAAAACAAATAAAGCTTATTCACAATTACGTTTTAATATGTGTTAGTTTTCTTCAGTCCTGATCCCATTACTGTAGCTCTGTGTCAACAGAATCAAGCAGATTCGGGTCGTTGGGTCCAGAAACACTGGGAATATATGACTGATATAAAAGCTACGGGTCATAGCTGTTTAAGCAGCCGGTTAGTGCTCACACGTCACCAGTTATCTGTTTTACAGCTCCTGTGTTTATCTGCATTTGTGCTGAACTGAGACCTACAATAACAGACTGTTAACTTTAACTGCTGTTTGCATTGATGAGCAATCTGATGAATATAGTTTTACCAAAAACTGGATGTATAGATCATGTTGTAGTTTTACACCCAAAATCCAGCAGATTAGACTGATGATCCACTGCTGTGACTGTGAGCATAAACACTGTGCAAATACTCATCAGAACAATTAACAGCCACAGTTATTGATGGATGGAGCAATGTTTTCCTAAACTTTTTTGTTAGGGTTAAATTGTTACAATATAACTTTTCTGAAGAGCAAAAACTAAGTTATTTTAAGAAACGTTTCCACAATGTCAACATTCTTCAAAATACCTTCTTTTGTGTTCAATACAGGTGTGGAGCGACACGAGAGAGAGAGAGTAGATGATGACAGAATGATCATTTGTAGGTGAATTATCACACTGAAACACTAAAATACAGTCAAACTAAAAATGATTCAGACAGCAGATATAATTTTTGATTTTTTTTTTTTTTTTTACTAGTGGGTGCAGGACACTATAGTTGATTTATGTAAGTGAGGATAACAAAATAGTAAACTCTGACATATTATACCCAAATATTCTTCATACAGTGGACTACCAGTAAAATTTGGGAGCAAAAATGTGATTTGACACTTTGACCTGAGCATGTTTTGTTACACACCTTTCTATCAAAGTTATCTGACATTATCAAGATGAATTTGTTCTGACTCAGTTTAACTCTTGAATTCTTGTTACATTTTATTACCATTTTCTAAACTGTAGTGAATAAACTGTGATAATGTGAGAAATGTTGAAGGTGTCTGAATAATTTTGGTTTGATTGTATATACTGTGGCTGTAACTTGTGTAAACACACACACACACACACACACACACACACACACAGGACACAGCCTCGTATTGTAAAGCATCACATGACTAATAGTTCCAGCTCAAACACTGACGCTGGGCTCAGATCAGGGCAGTAACTCGCGCCGCCTCTGCGTTCAAACTCCAATCATTAACTCACAGCAGAGCTTTCAAACACGAGCCGAGGAAGAGTGGAGTCTAAGCCATCGCTCAAGCAGAGACTAACTGATCTGAGATGCTGATCTTCATCATGAAGGGTTCACAGATTTCTTCAAGTGGAACGCCGTGATTTTGCGCTCTGTGGGTTTGATGATTAACGGCACAGATAAGCAGGCCTGAAGTCAATAAGTCCAACCTGACATCATGGAGGAGAATGAGGAAGTGCAGAAAGACTGGAAAACACTGGAGCCGCGTCTGGAGGTGAAGATCTTCCTCACGGTTCTCTACAGCCTCATCCTCATCCTCGGCATCGTGGGAAACAGCATCACTATTCACGTAGCGCAGCTGCTTCAGAGGAACGGCTATCTCCAGAAGAGCGTAACGGACCACATGCTGAGCCTGGCCTGCTCTGATCTGCTGGTGCTGCTGATCGGGATGCCTGTGGAGCTCTATAGTGCCATCTGGTTCCCCTTCTCTGGTTCCTCTGGAGATGCTGCCTGCAGGATCTACAACTTTCTATTTGAAGCCTGCAGCTACGCTACCATCCTCAATGTGGCTACGCTTAGCTTCGAGCGCTATCTGGCCATCTGTCACCCGTTCCGCTATAAAGCCCTGTCTGGCGGCCGCTCTATGAAGCTGCTGCTGTCCGCCTGGATCTGCTCTGCTCTGGTCGCTCTGCCTCTGTTAGTGGCCACCGGAACAGAAGGATTGGTCCCTGAGGGCCGCGGGGCCCCTGCACAGAACCTGAGCTTCTGCAGCAGCCTGAGCCAGCACTGGGTCATGTACCGCACCAGCATCTTCACAGCGTTCATCATCTATCTGCTGGTCCTGAGCGGAGTGGCCTTCATGTGCAGAGCCATGATCGCTGTTCTCAGGGCCCCGATGGGCCCCAGCGGATCCGGAGCCAACGGAGCTCCCAAACACGAGAGTGAACGGGTGAAAGCGTCCCGCAAGCAGACCATCCTCTTCCTCGGTAGGACACTGCTCACTTTCTTCAGTAATTTTATTTATCCTTTATTTAGCCAGGAGTATGGAAGGATTTTCTGGACTATTTTCAAATAGAATTGCAAATTGAATTTTCAATTGCGTTTTCCATATGTGGACGACATAAATTGTGACATAATCCAAATGCAACTGCAAATCTTGCATTACCGTTTGCATTTTCGCTTTCGTGAACGCACAGTGACTGCCACATTTCAAATGAAAAAGCAAAATCTATTTGCAACTGTATTTCCCACGATTATCCGATTATCCCCTGATAACAGAGCCACAAACGGTACGCACAATAGGTCAAAATTCACTGTTACCCAAACGCTTTTCACCTGTCTCAACATCTCAATATGTCACAATTGCAATATGTCACAATTTATGCATCCACATATGGAAAACACAATTGAAAATACAATTTGCAATTCTATTTGAAAATAGTCCGGAAAATCCTTCTGTACAGGAGAATCCCATTGAGACTTCACAGTCTCTTCTTCCAGGGAGACCTGGTCAAGACGGCAGTACACAAAAACCAGCTACAAAACAAAATAGTGATACAAAACAATCGATAAACGTAAGATCAAGTGAAACACATACAAAACTCCTTTAAAACAGTTTGCAAAAGACATTTAAAAGTACCCAGGGATGGCGGTGACTAGAGCTGCACGATTGTGGATAAATTGTGACCCTGGACCACAAAACCAGTCATAAGGGTAAATTTTTTGAAATTGAGATTTATACATGAGATTTATCCATAGGATAGGACAATATTTGGCTGAGATACAACTATTTGAAAATCTGGAATCTGAGGGTGCAAAAAAATCTAAATATTGAGAAAATCACCTTTAAAGTTGTCCAAATAAAGTTCTTAGCAATGCATATTACTAATCAGAAATTAAGTTTTGATATATTTACGGTAGGAAATTTACAAAATATCTTCATGGAACATGATCTTTACTTAATATCCTAAAGATTTTTGGCATTAAAAAAAATGGATAATTTTGACCCATACAATGTATTGTTGGCTATTGCTACAAATATACCTGTGCTACTTATGAATGCTTTTGTGCTCCAGGGTCACAAATGAGAATCACGATTTTTTTTTTTTTTTGTCTCAAATAGAGATTACGATTCTTAACTAAACAAAATAATGTGTGACAAAATATTATTGCTGCAGTCTATTTAAAAGTGTTTAATTAATTTGAATAAAATACTAAACATTTTAATTTGTATGTATTAACATACACCAATTACACCAATTTTTTATATTAAAATTATGAAAAAGTGGTTTGAATGAATGATTCAATTACTCACTCATAAATACTTCACTTGTTTATTACTTGATAAATCAGCGCTTTTGAACAAATCTCTTGAATGAACGATTCAATGACAAATACATTTTTTAAAAGTCACTTTTCGCTACCTAGTGGCGAAACAATGCAATCTACACAAATGTTATTCGAAGCGCCAATTACTTTCAAAAGGGGATTTGCTCTATTTTGATCGCTATCATAGACATCAGTGTTTATATCTGAACTATAAACTTTCATCCCTGTATTTCTGTTTTTTCAAAGGTTTAATAGACACGGGCGAATCGTTGTCATTTAAAAATTGGATCGCATGGGTGTTTGAAATGAGATTGCGATCTTTTAACGATTAATCGTGCAGCTCTAGCAGTGACTCTAGTTTGACAAAGTCATTCCAAGTCCAGGGGCCATAAAAGGAAAAAGCACATTTTCCAAATTCTAAACAAACTTTTGGAACTTTTAACCGAATGAAGTATTGAGATCTAGTACAGTAACTATTTGTGTAAAAATTTAGGAGATTTGAAATATAAGAAGGCCGTCAAGTGTTAGATAGTGTTCTAGGTTATTACATGTGGGGTTTTTAGGTCCGATAATTAACACTTCTGTTTTTTCAAAATTTAGCAGTAAGAAATTACTCGTCATCCAGTTTTTTATATCGACTATGCATTCCGTTAGTTTCTCAATTTGGTGTGTTTCACCGGGCCGTGAAGAAATATATAGCTGAGTATCATCAGCATAACAGTGAAAGCTAACACCATGTCTCCTGATAATATCTCCCAAGGGTAACATGTAAAGCGTGAAAAGTAACGGCCCTAGTACTGAGCCTTGAGGTACTCCATACTGCACTTGTGATCGATATGATACCTCTTCATTTACTGCTACGAACTGATGGCGGTCAGATAAGTACGATTTGAACCATGCTAGGGCACTTCCACTAATGCCAACAAAGTTTTCTAGTCTATTCAAAAGAATGTTGTGGTCGATAGTGTCGAACGCAGCGCTAAGATCCAGTAGAACTAATAAAGAGATACAACCATGATCAGATGATAGAAGCAGGTCATTTGTAACTCTAATGAGAGCAGTCTCAGTACTATGATACGGTCTAAATCCTGACTGGAATTCCTCACAGATACCATTTTTCTCTAAGAAGGAATATAATTGTGAGGATACTACCTTTTCTAATATCTTTGACAGAAAAGGGAGATTTGAGATCGGTCTGCAATTAACTAGATCTTTGGGGTCAAGTTGTGGTTTTTTAATGAGAGGCTTAATAACAGCCAATTTGAAGGTTTTGGGGACATATAGTAATGACAATGATGAATTAATAATAGCCAAAAGAGGATCTATGACTTCTGGAAGCAGCTCTTTTAGTAGTTTAGATGGAATAGGGTCTAACATACATGTTGTTGGTTTAGATGATTTAACAAGTTTATACAATTCTTCCTCTCCTATAACAGAGAATGAGTGGAATTGTTCCTCAGGGGATCTATAGTGCACTATCTGATGCGATACTGTAGCTGACGGCTGCATGGTTACAATTTTATCTCTGATAGTATCGATCTTGGAAGTAAAATAGTTCATAAAGTCATTACAGTTGTGCTCTTGGGAAATACCAAAACCTGTTGATGCTTTAATTTTCGTTAATTTAGTGACTGTATTGAATAAATACTGGGGGTTATGTTTGTTTTCTTCTAGAAGAGACGAAAAGTAATCAGATCTAGCCGTTTTTAATGCTTTTCTGTAGGATAGGGTACCTTCCCGCCAAGCTATACGAAATACCTCTAGTTTTGTTTTCCTCCAGCTGCGCTCCATTTTCCGGGCTGCTCTCTTTAGGGTGCGAGTGTGCTCATTATACCACGGAGTCAGACTGTTTTCTTTGATCTTCCTTAAGCGTAAAGGAGCAACTGTATCTAAATTGCTAGAAAAGAGAGAGTCCATAGTTTCTGTTACATCATCAAGTTTTTCTGCGCTGTTGGATATGCTGAGGAATTGAGATAAATCAGGAAGATTACTTACAAAGCAGTCTTTTGTGGTAGAAGTGATGATTCTACCATACTTGTAACAAGGAGTAGAATTTACAGTTTTAGCTATATGGAGTTTACACAAGACTAGATAATGATCTGAGATATCATCGCTTTGCTGCAGAATTTCAACACCACTAACATCAATTCCATGTGACAGTATTAAATCTAGAGTATGATTTCGACAATGAGTAGGTCCTGAAACATGTTGTCTAACCCCAATAGAGTTCAGAATGTCTATGAATGCTGATCCTAATGCATCTTTTTCATTATCGACATGGATATTAAAATCACCAACAATTAAGACTTTATCTGCAGCCAGTACTAACTCAGATAGAAAATCAGAAAATTCTTTAATAAAGTCTGTGTGGTGCCCTGGTGGCCTGTACACAGTAGCCAATACAAACATCACAGGGGATTTATCACTAACACGTGTTTCTCTAGATAATGTTATACGCAGCACCATAACTTCAAACGAGTTATACTTAAAGCCTGCCCTCTGAGAAATACTGAGAATATTGCTATAAATTGTAGCAACACCTCCCCCTTTACCTTTTGGACGTGGCTCATTTTTATAGCAGTAATCTCGGGGGGTAGACTCATTTAAAGTAATGTATTCATCTGGTTTTAGCCATGTTTCTGTCAAACAGAGCAAATCTAGGTTGTGATCATCAATCAAATCATTTACAAATAGTGCTTTTGTAGAAAGGGACCTGATATTCAGTAAGCCAAGTTTTATCAATTGTTTCTCTGTATTGTAAACATTTTTTATTTGTTGAACATCAATTAAATTGTTACTATTACTTTGGTTTGGACGTTTTCTGTATTTTCTAGTACGGGGAACAGACACAGTCTCTATAGTGTGATATCTAGGTGAAGGAGTCTCTATGTGCTGAGAATTAACTGACTTCTGTGACGTGAGGTGGCTAGCAGACGGTCGGTTTAGCCAGTCTGTCTGCTTCCTGACCTGTATACATTTATATATGGTTTCTATTTTTATAGAGACCTCACTGCAAAAAAAAAGAGATTTTATTTAGTATTTTTGTCTTGTTTTATAAATATCTAAACGTTCTTGAATCAGCCAGCTTGCATTTACTTGACAAGTAAAATGGCTTAAGATATTAAGTCTTGTTTTCAAAAAAAAATCAAAATTTTTTGCGTAAAACAAGCTAAAATATCTGCCAGTGCGGTAAAAAAAAAAAAAAAAAATCTTAATTCAAAGGTTAAATAAGATTATTTTTCTTGCCCCACTGGCAGATATTTTTGCTTGTTTTAAGCAAAAACTAACAAACTATTTTTTTTTCTTAAAGCAAGACATACTGTAATATCTTATGTCATTTTACTTGTAAAGTAAATGCATCTTGATTCAAGAATTTTCAGATATTTATACTAGAAAACAAGACAAAAAATACTAAGAAAATCATTTTTTTGCAGTGCTGCATATAAAAAATAATGATCAGACGGACTCTTGAATGAATTTCAGAACTACTGCAGAGTGAATGACCACGTCACTAACTGTACATGATTAACAGCTGATGCATGTCTGTCCAATCTGTCAGTGCATGAGAGACAATGGACCACACAAACAGAACTGCAATGACAAAAGACATCATAAAGCCTCATTATCTTCAGTATGGTCTGAAATATAAAATCAATAATGTGTAAAGTTCAGTAGTTATTTTGTGCTATATAATTTAATCACACATGATTGTGTTCTCGTCAGTGCTGATCGTCTGCGCTCTTCTGGTCTGCTGGATGCCCAATCAGATCCGCAGGCTGATGACCGCAGCGGTGGCCAAGTCAGATTGGACAGTGAGTTACCTGCGCAGCTACGTGAAGCTTCATCCAGTGGCCGACAGCTTCTTCTACCTGAGCTCGGTGCTGAACCCGCTGCTGTATAACCTGTCCTCGCGTCAGTTCCGCTCGGCGTTCCTGCAGACGCTCCTGTGCCGTCTGTCTCTGCAGCACGCCAACAGAAGGACACTGGACAGCGGTCAGGCCTCTAAGAGCTCCAGAAACACACTGCGGCCCCTGATGAGAGACCGCATACAGACCCTCAACAGCGACAGATCCACACCTCCATCGTCAGAGGAGAGACAAAACCCTCCGAACCCCAGCGACCGACCGCTGACCTCTGAACCACAGCAGGAGGACCAGATCAACCAACATACTGCACTACCTGACACTAACTGAGGGACAAACCAGCCGGAAAACACTGCAGACCACTTCAGACCACTGCAGATTAGACCACTGTAGAACGCAGATATTAAAAGGCGAAATTCAGTAAACACCTCATTGATGATGTATATTTTGTACAGGCAAGCAGATGAAGCCAGAATATAAACGCAATGTGCAAAGTTTCACGTTAAGTGGTTTCCCATAGAAAACCATTAGAAGGAAAACACTGAACCATTAAGCGGATTGCCTTCATATTCCGGCCTCATGTGCTTACCTATGTAAACTATGCATCATTAACTATAGAGATTACTGAATTTGATATTTTAATATCACTGTTTTAAATATATTAAGGCACTTTCAGTGTTTTTACAATGTTTTGTCACACTGTTTAATGATTGAAATATTGCCTCGGGTGCTTAAAATGGATTGCAAATGGCCAAAACTTGCATTTTGTTCACATACCTTTGTTTTATTCTTTTGAAAGGTGATCTAAATATTTGCGGCTGTGAAATAGATGGAAAATTAACAGGCCTGTCCTGCGATTCTATGGATGTTTTGCCCTCCAGGTCTTCGAGCCGGTCACGTGACTGAAAGCTATGAATAGTCTGCTGTAGACCACTTCAGACCACTGTAGACTACTGTAGACCACTATAGAACACTGCAAACCGCTGCAGACCACTATAGACCACTGTAGAACACTATAGACCACTGTAGACCACTTCAGACCATTGTAGACTACTGTAGACCACTATAGAACACTGCAAACCGCTGCAGACCACTATAGACCACTGTAGAACACTATAGACCACTGTAGACCACTGTAGACTGCTGTAGACCACCATAGACCACTGTAGACTGCTGTAGACTACTATAGAACACTGTAGAACACTATAGACCACTGTAGACCACTTCAGACCACTGTAGACTGCTGTAGACTACTATAGAACACTGTAGAACACTATAGACCACTGTAGACCACTTCAGACCACTGTAGACTACTGTAGACCACTATAGAACACTGCAAACCGCTGCAGACCACTATAGACCACTGTAGAACACTATAGACCACTGTAGACCACTGTAGACTGCTGTAGACCACCATAGACCACTGTAGACTGCTGTAGACTACTATAGAACACTGTAGAACACTATAGACCACTGTAGACCACTTCAGACCACTGTAGACTGCTGTAGACTACTATAGAACACTGTAGAACACTATAGACCACTGTAGACCACTTCAGACCACTGTAGACTGCTGTAGACCACTATAGAACACTGTAGAACACTATATACCACTGTAGACCACTTCAGACCACTGTAGACTGGTGTACACCACTATAGAACACTGCAAACGACTGAAGACTACTATAGACCACTGTAGGCCATTGCAGACCACTATAGAACAATGCAGTCCACTATAGACCACTGTAGAGCACTGTAGTCCACTGAAAACCACTGTAGAACTCTTTATAACACTGTAGACCACTATAGAACACTGCAGTCCATTGAAGATCACTGGAGACTAATTAAATACACATTAACTTGAGGGCCATGCAGCAGGGAATCTGTGGAATCTAAATCTCTTTGTCAACATCACTGACATTCATGTATTTTAATAAAGGACTACAGAGGAAAGATGCTGAGCCTAACTGACCCATGTTAACCAGCTAAACCGGTTAGTGAGGTGAGGACGCCCTCTGCTGACCAACTGAAGAGTCTTATATGAGCTGCTATAACCTGAAATACAGGACAGGAGTTCAGCATGAACTGTCTCAGCTGGACATGAAGAAGCGCAGCAGCATCAGAAGTGAATCCGGATCTGGATCTGGTCTCATTCGCTGTGATGTTTCTGAGCTCAGTCTACAGAGATTCATGCCTGTAATAAGGAGCTCGAGGCCCCTGAGCAATAGAGGACTAATAAGATGAGATTGGCTCATCATTCATCCTATATACTTCATCCTATCTGGACGAGTTTGTGTTTAAAAAAGCCAAACTTGACTTATATCTAAAAAAGACAACTGTGAGCCAGATATCTGTAATGGTATGAAGGTTATGAGCAACAGACGTCTATATTCTGTGAAACAGTTCAAGTGTTTTGTATATGCTTTGTTAAATATGGAGCTGCTTTACTCAAGACGCCTTCAAAGTAGAGACCAAAGATGATCATAACCGATGTGGATTAACCTTTTCACTAATATTTAGATTTTAAAACTGAATAAAAAGGCAACAATAAAAACAACCAGCTGGTTTAACTGATGATCTTGTAAGTCCATGGATATCACCATTAGTTCATACAGCGGTCAGTACTTTCTCTGACAGGTGGATGTGATGAGACCGGTTTTCCAGGTTTGGTTAAGTGACGTTTGACACGAATCCCATTTTAGCACTTTATGGTACATTCATTACATGGAGATTTTACTAAACCACAGTTAATCAATCTGGGCTTTGCCACTTTTATTGATGTTTATTGATGCACAATTAAACCACAACATTTACTGGATTAGATGACATTAAAAACCTTTGACACAAATAGCATTTAGAAACATGGAGAAACAGTCTTTAACATGTTAGGGTTATCGGAGTCGTGAAACACAGAACGCAGGTGATCTAATAACAGCTCAATCTCTGCTCATTGTCCTCTCATTTCCACACAAACCACCAAACAGCTGCAGGAGCAGATCTTCATACGCTGTCCATTTTTCTTCACATGCCTCTCTAAAATGATTTCACAGACAGACGGCATGTTTAATGTTCCTCTACTTTCTGCTGAACATCACTGGAAGATGGAAACAATCTTTTGGTTTTTAAAAGTTCCATCAAATGTGCAAATGAAAACATTTAGGATTTGCATTTTCCCCATTTAATGGAAGTGTGAATGGAAGATCTGATAAATGCAATAATTTCACTGCAATATTCTAAAATGTTTGTCTTTTAAAAGAAATCATAAACTTCATTTTGTCACTGACCGACAAGATTCTTTTATTTTCATTATTTATAATATATTTTCATTCATCTCCCTAAAAACTTCCACAACCAAAGAGTCTCAGACAGGGATTGTCCTGCTTGTCAAGCAGGTTTCAGTTGATAACCCTTCACAGAATCATATGGAAAAGTACCTCAGATCTAGTGAACTGGTGTTTGCTCAGTTCAGGCAAATTAAAGAGATAGTTCAGCTAAAAACGTAAATTCTGTTTTTGTTTACAGTCAAGTCCCGCCCTACACCTGATTAACCAGCGATTGGCCGGTTGAGACGTCATTCATATAGTGTGGGTGTGTCAGAGTAGACTAGTGATTTTCAGTGTATTTGTAATGAGTCGCAATCTCTTTTTGTAATCATTTGTTTGTAAGACAAACCCTTATAGACACCCATAATGAGCTGGCAGAATTTTACCTGAATCTCAGCTGAACCCTGTGTGTGTCGAGCTGAAAGCTGGCAGTGTACTTCTCAAACACTGTGGGCTCTCGCAGTGAATCAGCAGTCCTGAAGAAGATCTGCTCTCTACTCTTCAGTTCAGTTCTCCTCTGACCATCAGTGCACGAGCGCGTGTGAATGACCCCTGCTGACAGTCAAAGACAGACTGAAATCTGTGTCAGAAGTCTCCTCAATATGAATAAATATGGATGAAACATTAGTCTAAGAGAAAGTTATTTGATTCTATACTATTCTATAAACTGATAAATCCCCTTTGGACCTGCTGAATCTGCAGATGTCTGGATGAAGAGCATCATTCTCATGAGTCTGTGAGGGATTCATGAGCTGAAGACAGAACAGGACTAATATTTCAAACCATTAGAAATGATGTTCACCACAGAGATGGGAAAGAAAGTGATGGGAAACCCATCAGTCCAAACTTTAACCATTTACTTTGTTTACATTTCATGAATATTTATTTCATGATTTCTTTAAATACAAAATCATATTTGTAACCAATTTATTTGTAGAGTTTGTTGAAGTGAGGTGTCCAAATGAATGAGGAAGCGAGAAACGGCTCAGTTATCTAATCTTTGGACCGGTAGTTATGAAATCAGGCCGACATCATCATCATCATCATCATCATCATGCCATAATCACACACGTGACCACAGACGTGGATCTGTGATGAAGAGCGACAGGATTCATGACAAAATAAACCTGTGGATGCTGATTTCTTATCTCAGTAAACACAAGCTTCAAATGAATGACCATCTCATCTGAACATGACAAACGGTCAAATGTTTTAACAAAACCTGCTGTTTTGATTAGTTTTTCCTGTAGAATCTGATCCGATTTTATCTGTAGACATTCAGTTTATGTACTACACTCATAATTCACCACTGATTGAGCCTTAGTTAAAGATGCAACCCATAGCAGATAACATTAGAATAACTTTATTTTAATAAAGCATCTGTACATCAACAAATCTTCATCAGGCTGATGATCTGAGCAGAGATAAATCTGATTCTCATTTGAAGATACATAACCTACCCAAAAATCAACTTCAATTCTAATTGTATTTTATGATGCTCAGTTTTGTCATGTTATTACAGAAGACAGTGAGGAGATATGATTGATATAATCCGAAGGAAAATCCCACATTCATAACAGCATGCAAATATGACTAATGCATCACTGATTTTAAGTAAACCCTGGTTTTTGTTGCATTCTGAAGTCAATATTCGATCCTCACTCTTCCTTTTCTTTGACGTCCTCGCTGAAGAAAGCCGTCAGCTGCACTCCATCAGGAACATATTTAATGTTCTCCACCTCTCCTCCGTAGTTGCTGGGCTTCTGGAAGTGGATCTCCAGATGGTCCTGAAGGTCTTCTTCATCCATCAGCGCCTGGATTCCCCCCAGCAGCACGGTGCGATTCGGGGCCCCCGAGTACGTCTACAAGATCACAACAAATACCATCAAACAAACGTCCTTCTGCACTCAGACAGATTTCTGAGACGAGCCTGTGTCTGAAACGCACTTGAAATTTCCTGAGCTGATACTCATACAGAGGAAGAATATCGACCACCACATCGCTGCCGGTGTCAACACAAAACTTTCCTCTGTGAACCAGATTCTCTGCAACTGAAAGTGAAAGCAGGAGAGCCGTCATGAAGCTGAAACCATATCTGATAATGAAACATCCATCCATAAACACAACAGATTAAACCAGAGCTGCACAGTACTACACTTCACTATTATATACTGCACTGTTTGTATATTTGTCATTTATGTTTTTTTCTCTTATTTATTCATACTTTATTCTTGTGTTATCACAGGGTTTCTGTAGGATTTTAAAGCTCAAATTTAAGACTTTAAGACCTTTTTTAAGACCCGCACAAATAAAATGAATACCATATGAGCGGGGTAAGGCAATGTCTATAGTAACATATTAAACTGTAAAATGACTGTAAAAAACATGATTTACAGTTCAGATACAAGTTTTCACAAAAAAAAAAAAAAGTTTTATAAAATAATACACTTCACATTTCAGACTTTTAAACCATTTTTAAGAAAATGGATGAGTCAAAAGTATAAATTATTATATTAATTTAAACAATTATTATCAATAAATTATTTAAAAAATTAAATAACATTTAAATACATTTGACTTTAGATTTTTATATCTTATCTTTATATAATATGCATTATCTTCTTGCCTATCCACCAGTTCACATTTACAGCTCTGCGTGTTTGCAGGGTATAAACAAGAGTGGATTTTCACATTGGTCTGAACAAAATCAGCAGACGGGCTTATTGAAAATGCAGATTCATTCTCTGCCAGCAGGTGGCGCTTTCAGAATGGCAGAAATATAACCGTTTTCCCGGTAATGGCAGTACACAAAGCATTGCAGCACCGGATTTTGAAACGTGCAGCGTTCATGTTTATTTAATGAAATCATAGCCTTTTGAAGTTTAATCATCACATTCAGCTGTACTGCAATTCTGGTCTTTCTGTCCTCAAATTTAAGACCTCTTGAAAACATGATTAAGACTTTCTTGTACAATTTAAGACTTTTTATGGCCTTAAATTTGATACCGCTATAATTTTAAGACTTTAAGGACCCGCGGGAACCCTGCATTAACGGCACTCAGAGTGGAAAGCAAAGTAAGAATTAGGGATGGGCGTATCAATCCTGAAGTATTCATATATATCGATACTGATGCAAGTATCGAAAGTATCAATAGGCTACTGAAATAAAAAAAATATCAATACCAAGGTGTGTTTTATTTACCAGTGATTTTGTTTATTTAACAAAAAAATAATGCGTACAATATGCATTAAATTGAACGAATAACTTATGTTAGCGAATAACTGTGTAGGAAAGAACTATTTTCCTGCTCATCCGAACTCACGCAAATGTTGCAAGACAGAATCAATCAATCACAGAGAGCGTTCACTCTCTTCTGACAGTGCATTCAAACAGGGCTGCTTTCCCAAAACTATAATAAGAAAGCACCGATGCTTTTGGGAACAGCAGCCCAGAAAAATGCTCATGAGAGGACATATATGTTTGAGTTATTTCACAATAAACAAATTGAAATTGTAGCCTACATAGTTTGTGCAATTACATTTATTTAAATTGAACATTAAAAGTTCATATTGATCATGTTCTACTCTGTAATGTTAATATAAATCATACACTGTCAGAATAAAAGGGTTGCATTTTATGCATGCAACAGCCTGTCACTGCAGTTCCTTATGAAAATAAACCATGGTTTTACTAAAGTGACCATAGTTCAACTATAGTATGTGTAGATTTCCATGATTACCATTACAGCAAACATATTTAAACATGTGTAAACAAAAATATAACCTAATAAGTTGCAATTAAGGCTTATTGAATGTTAAAATGTGTTTCAAATATAAAAGTTAAGTGGGTATTATTACCCAATTAATAAATTTCATGATTTAAAAGCTCAGTTTAAAAGTATCATATCGGTATCTATGATACTGCCCTTTTAAAGTATCGGTATCGTATCCAAAACAAAGTAAGTGGTATCGCCCGTCCCTATTAAGAATTTCATTGTACAGGGAAATGTGCATATGACAATAAAAGCTTTGAACAATCTATCTGAAAAACCTAAAGTGAATTATAAAAAAACCTAAGACCATAATGAACTGAAACTTTCAGAAAACGCACATTAACAGCACAGAAACTGCAAACAGACACACCTCCGGTGTTAAGGAAAGTGACGCGGCCCGAGCGAGTATCCCTGTGGTACTCCAGTTTCTCCACTTCCCCTCCGCCGCGACTCGCTCTGGAGAACGACAGCTCCAGCCGGTCTCTCATTCGCTCCTCAGGTAAAGTGGGCGGGGCGTTACAGAACCTGATGCTTTTCTTTGATACCTGTATATGAACCTGAACGAGCAGAAGTAAGCGTCCTCGATTAACAGCAGCTCACGTCAACAGACAAGCAGATTACTCTGGACACAAAAAAACTTCTCAAATCACTCCACCTCAAACTTCACGGAGGGATCCAAAGATAAAGCGTACGGCTTCACGTCCATCTTGGCTTTGTCACAGGCCACCGAGCACTTGGCCAGTCTGAGGATCTGCTCCGCCACTGAAAGAACATTATGAGAAACATCCAGCAGATCAATGTGATTAAACCTGACAAAAACAGATATCTTCCTAAACTAAGTAAACGTAAAGACTCCTGCAGTACATAACACAGTTAGATCTGCATCCATACCCTTCTCCTCCTCAAAGGTGATGAGCGCCTGGCCTCCCTTCAGCAGAAACGAGGGTCTCTGAGTGACGGTGAACACAGACTGCACCTGATCATTCGCCTCCTCTGCCTCCTCTCTCTCCAGCACACGCGCAAACTTCACCGGCTTCACTGGGATCCTGGCTTCTATCTGCATTTCAGAGAGCATGAAGGGTTATTAATCACATACAGATGTGTATTCACATAAATCAGCTTAGATTTCGGGAAAAGATCATATGAGAGTCGAGCACACTTTACATAGTAGGAAAATTTTGTGAACGCACACTGCTGTTCAAAAGTTTGGGATCAGTAAGATTTTTATTGTTTTTAAAGAAGTTTCTTTTGCTCATCAAGGCTGCATTTGTTTATTCAAAAATACAGAAAAAAACAATAATATTGTGAAATATTATTACAATTTAAAATAGTTGTTTTCTATGTGACTATATGTTAAACTGTAATTTATTCCTGTGGTCAAAGCTGAATTTTCAGCATCATTACTCCAGTCTTCAGTGTCACATGATCCTTCAGAAATCATTCTAATATGCTGATTTATTATCAGTCTTGGAAAAGGCTATGATATTTTTTTGGAAACTGATACTTTTTTTCAGGATTTTTTGATGAATAAAAAGAACAGAATTTATACAAAATAGAAACCTTTTCTAACAATAAAAGTCTTTGCTATCACTTTGTATCAATTTAACATCCTTGCTGAATAAAAGTATTAATTTCTTTTAAAAAAAAAAAAAGATAGAAAATTTTTTTTACTGACACCAAACTTTTGAACGGTAGTGTATATTGTTACAAAACATCTCAGTTACGTATGTAACCATCTCGGTTACGTATGTAACATCTCGGTTACGTATGTAACCTTGGTTCCCTGAGTAGGGAACGAGATGCTGCGATGATGTCAATGCTTTGGGAACACCTCCGGTGTGATGAATGTCTGAAGCCCTTATACCATCACGCCAATTTCACTGGCCAAAAAGAGCTTAGTACCGCCCCTCGCGTACATTACGTACGATATATTAGCATGTTGCGCGCTATTTCATCAGATTTCCACATGACGAAGGAAGCGCTATCGGAGGTACGGAACAGGCCAGCATCGCAGCATCTCGTTCCCTACTCAGGGAACCAAGGTTACATACGTAACCGAGACGTTCCCTTTCATAGGTTCACTTCAATGCTGCGATGACGTCATCGCTTTGGGAACGCTATACCATAATGCCTTATGTACCTCGGATAGCTGGAGACCAGGGCAAACGTCTGCTCAAGCGGATAAAACCCGGGAGCCAGGAGCCATCCTCACATCCAGACTGTATAATTTGACAAAAGTGCTAGGAGAGGACCATCCTGCCGCAGCACAGACATCATCTAATGAAGACCCCTTAAAGAAAGCCCGAGAAGAAGCTACTGCTCTGGTAGAATGAGCATGCAGCCCCAGAGGCGAAGTCAAGCCACGCGCCTCATAGGCCAGAGAGATAGCCTCCACTATCCAATGCAACATTCTCTGTTTGGTGACAGCAGACCCTCTGCTCTTACAACCAAAACACAGGAACAACTGGTCCGATCCACGCCACTGGGCTGTGTGGTCGACATAGACCTTCAATACCCTCACCGGGTAGAGACTCGGGCTATCTGACCCCGCATCAGCAGGGGAGAAAGCCTCCAATAGCCACAGCCATATCACCCTGCAGCCCAATACTGGTTGCCCACTGAAGCTAAGCAGGGTTGAGCCTGGTCAGTACCTGGATGGGAGACCTCCTGGGAAAACTAGGTTGCTGTTGGAAGAGGTGTTAGTGAGGCCAGCAGGGGGTGCTCACCCTGTGGTCTGTGTGGGTCCTAATGCACCAGTATAGTGATGGGGACACTATACTGGCAAAAAGCACCGTCTTTCGGATGAGACGTTAAACCGAGGTCCTGACTCTCTGTGGTCATTAAAAATCCCATGACACTCATCATAAAGAGTAGGGGTGTAACCCCGGTGTCCTGGCCAGTTTCCCTTCTCTGGCCCCTGTCTATCATGGCCTCCTAATAATCCCCATCCAATTGATTGGCTCTATGACTCTCTCTCCTCTCCACCTGTAGCTGGTGTGTGGTGAGCGCACTGGCGCCGTTGTCCTGTGGCTGCCGTCGCATCATCCAAGTGGATGCTGCACACTGGTGGTGGTTGAGGAGAGACCCCCCCCACATGATTGTAAAGCGCTTTGGGTGTACAGCAATACACAATAAAGCGCTATATAAATGCATTATTCATTCATTCATTCCAAGACAACTTAGGAACTTGGGAACTAATCAGGCCTGGGTCGCAGAAAGACTTTAACCAGCCCCGGAGCAAAGTCCATACACAAAGAGCTGACGGAAAAAGCCTGCAGATCCCCTACTCTCTTCAGGGAGGATAACGCCAGCAGAAGAACTGCCTTAAGTGTCAACAGTTTCTCTGACACAGACTCCAACAGCTCAAATGGATGGCTCGCCAGGCCTTCTAAAACAATAGATAAGTCCCAAGAAGGGACTCGAGCAGGACGGAAAGGCCCAAGCCGTCTTGAACCCTGCATGAAATGGGAGACCAGAGGATGACAACCAACCAAAACACCACCCATGGCTATGTGCTCAGCAGATATGGCCGCTACATACACCTTAAGAGTGGGTTGCCTACCCAGATTGAGATGCCTTGCACGGGCATACATATACCGATACACGAGCTTGCGTTAGCAGATCGTGTCTGAGGGGAACTTCCCAAGGAGGGCCGGCTAGCAGTAAGCAAGCAGCAATAGTCATGCTCTAAGCAAACAAGTCCACTTCCGCTTGGCCAAACTTCTGCTATAGGAGACTTACCTCCAGGGGGAGCAGTCTCCATTCTCCGGCCTCCAGACTCTGTCTTGAGAGCAAGTCCGCCCCTGAGTTCAGGTGGCCTGGGACATGGGCTGCTCTGACCAACAGGAACTTGGTCTGAGCCCAAAGGAAAATACGCCTCGCCAGCCTGCAGAGGGGGTGGGAACGTAATCCTCTCTGACGGTTCAGGTACGAAACCACGGCCATGTTGTCCGTCCTGACTAGAACATGGCAACCTTTCAATTGAGGTAAAAACTGTCTGAGAGCCAGAAAGACTGCCATAGCTCCAAACGGTTTATGTGCCAACTGCGATATAGCTCCGACCAAACTCCACGAATTGGGCATCCCTGATGGACTGCCCCCCAGCTCGTTAGGGACGCATCCGTCGCAACCAGCTTGCTACGACAGAATGACCCCAGCTTGCTCAGGGCACAGAAGCCACTGAAAGGGCCGCATATGGAGCAGGCCCAACTGAACCACAGGGGACGCTGCCACCATCAGGCCCAACATTCCGAGGCATAAACCTACGTGGACTACACGACCTGTCCTGAATTGATTCAGACAGGTCTGTAATGACTGCACACGTGCGGGGGACAGACGTGCCCACATCGTCCATCCCCAAAAAGGTTGTTCGCTGACTTGGCAGCAAGACACTTTTGTAGGTTTGCCCGCAATCCTAGGCTCATCAGGTGATTGAACACCAAGTCTCGATGTGCCAACGAGAAAAATTTTCAAAATTTCAAATTCAAAATTTGGACGCCCTGGAGCCGCAATGGGGCCAGAGCTGTGTCCATTCATTTTGTGAACGTTCACGGAGCCAGAGCCAGTCCGAACGGAAGAACACAAAATTGGTAAGCTTTGCCCTCGAAAGCAAACCTGAGGAACTTCCTGTGTCTCTTGACGATCTGGATGAGAGAGTATGCATCCTTCAGATCAATGGTTACAAACCAATCTCCTGGTTGGATAGGAGACAAAATGGCCCTCATCATTAGCATCTTGAATTTGCTCACCCTGAGCGCAAGATTTAAACGACGCAAGTCCAGAATCGGACGTAAACCGTCATCCTTTTTGGGCACAACAATATACCAGCTGTAAAAGCCTGACTCTGTCTGAGTGGGGGTACTTCTTCTATAGCCCCTTTCTGCAAGAGTAACATGATCTCCTGCCCCATTGGAATTGGATGATGTAACTGTATCGAACGGTACATAGCACCCACTGTGAGACGTCAGGCAAGCGTCTCCACGCAGCCCAATAGTTTGCGAGGGGCTTTAGTCGTTCTACATTCGGCAATGGCTGAGCTGCAGGTGCCAAAACATCTCCTGAGTGCAGAGAGCCGCTGGCGTCTGCTAAAACAGGTAGCACGTGCAGGGTTAGCACATTTGACGAAGTCAACACCTGAGTTCCTTGCACAGGGCCCCGATGCACCTGAGTGGCAGGAACCTCTGTAACAGGAAGACATCTAAACACTCAATCGGGCCAGCCCGCCACCTTTTTGAAAGTGGGGGCTTTGGTGACCGTCATAAAAGGGCCATGAGGTCTTTCTCTAGAACTCTGAAGGCCGAAAAGCGCAGAGCGTCTGAGGCTGTGCTCGTCATGAAGACTCGATCTAAAACCGCCCGAGGTGCAATATTCAGCGAGACAGTTAAAATCTGAGCCAGGAGGCCACAATGAGAGAGGCGAATACGCTTGTGTGGTTCGTCCAAACTCTCCAGAGGAGGGCCTGGCCTCCAGAGACGAGTGGGGGAATCAAGAACTACTACTAGGAGCCTGAGCACGAGAGGCCTTGGCTGTCAAACTCAGGTCTATCCATCTGCGTTGGCGAGCCAGTGGGCGAGACCTAGGACCTCAATCCTTATGACGGGGTGCCATAGGCGAAGGCTCACTTCGCTGGACCTCGTGAGGGCGCTGTGAAGAGGACGGGCACGAACGAACCAATGGTGCTTGACGCTCAGTCTGCCTGGACCTGTGCGAAATGAGTTGGCGAAAGGCGCTGCACGAAACTTCTCCACGACAGTAGTAACCGAATCCCTGAACAGGCCATCATTAGAGATGGGGGCATCCAAAAGAAAAGTCTTATCCTTCTCTTTTATGTCAATGAGAGTGAGCCAAAAGGTGGCGCTCAACTGACACCATACCTGCCATGGACCTACCCACTGCCCAAGCTATATGCTTGGTAGCTCTAAGCGCTAAGTCCGTAGCTCGTCTGAGATCTTTAACCGCCTCGGGTGTCAGACCTTCACCCTCATCCAGCTCCTTAAGTACATCAGCTTGATAAGCCTGAAGTACACCCATGGAATGAAGCGTAGCCCGCATAGTAACTCTAAATGGCTTGGACGGCAAAAGGGGGCGAGACTTCCAGGATGGAGCTGAATTTGGTGTGAGATGTGCCACAAGAGTCTCTTCAACGGCCAGCATTGACGCATAACCGTGTTCCACCATTTTAGAAACAGTGGCGAAATCAGCGGCAGCGGGATTAGTAATCCGTGCTGAGAACGGTTGTTTCCATGACCTCGAAACCTCTTGGTGGAGGTCTTGGAAAAAAGGGAGAGGCCTACGGGGCTGGGATGGAGTGCGGCCAGTCAAATATCGGTTGTCCAGTTTCGACTGGGCCTGATTTTCCACCGGCTTGCTGTCCCAAACTAACCCGAGTTTGTCTAGAGCGCGTGTCACGACATCTAACAGCTCACTGTAAGATGGGGAAGTACGTTTCTCCTGTCCACTTGGAGGGAGAGAACTGCACAAATCACCAACTAATTCCTCCGAGTCAGATGCCGCTGTAGACGGCACGTCTTCGTCATACGGCCCACAACCAAAAGAAATTGAATCACGAGCTTTGAGGGTAGGTCGCAACTCATCATTGACAAAGACAACCGGGTCTACGTAACGCTCTCCAATCGCTTGAATGTTGCCTGGGGAGAGCGAGAAGGAGAAAACTCCGCCGTCTCGGCCTCTATGAGCTCCGGTTTGTGCGCGTCACCTCAAGCGTTCCGTCTCGTGCGGCGCCTCGGCAACAGCAAAGAAACGGAGTGGTGGGGGTTAGACGCTAGGCCTCCCTTTTTAGTGAAGGCCGCGAACCTCGAGCGCAATACCTTTAGCCGCAGGCTATCGCAGTGTTGACAATCAGATAGGCCGTTAAGCGCAGCCTGAGCATGTTTAAAGCCCAAACATAGTATGCACCTGTCGTGAGTGTCTCCTCCTGCGATAAACCTCTTGTATGAATCTATGCATCTCCTGTAGCTCATCGTGTCTGCTGAAGAGGAGTAAACTGCTCTTGACGAAAATAGCTGAGAAGACGACGAAACGAACGCTTTCCTACGGGCAACAGATGATCCGCTTCCTGAAGGAAATGAAATCTGATGAAATAGCACGCAGCACGCTAATATAGCGTACGTGATGTACGCGAGGGGCGGTGCCAAGCACTATTTGGCCAATGAAATTGGCATGATGGTATAAGGGCTTCAGACATTCGTCACACCGGAGGTGTTCCCAAAGCGATGACGTCATCGCAGCATTGAAGGGAACCTATGAAAGGGAACCTTTAATACGTATTTTTTTCATCAGGTTAAACTGTCTCTCTGCTTGCTTGACAGTCAGTCTCTCATAACCTCCATGTTTGTAGTTTTGTTATTTTGAACATTTTCCATTTGTGTTCGTATTTCTAAATTTTGAAGAATTTTGTTTGCATCATTGAATAATTATTTTCCTGTTAATCATTGTAAAGCTGCTTGGAAACAATCTGTATTGTATAAAACATTGCATACATAAACATGACTCGACTCAAGAGGAGGAAGAAGAGTGAACTACATCTGACACATCCTCTATTTACTTCTGATGGCTCCTTGTGCTTTATATTATTATGAAACACTGGACTAAACCGGTCCAGCAACCTTGATCAATACAAGTAA
This sequence comes from Spinibarbus caldwelli, assembly GCA_039654775.1. Lineage (NCBI taxonomy): Eukaryota > Metazoa > Chordata > Actinopteri > Cypriniformes > Cyprinidae > Spinibarbus > Spinibarbus caldwelli. Next base: position 166,402 of record CM077233.1, read on the forward strand.
CTTTAGACTGTAATCAACTAATAAACTGTACAGGTAAATGAATGTACACATTGTAATAGTAAAATATAGTTTAACCTTGAATTTGCGCTGCAGAGAATCACTTTCGTCCCTCTTGAGCTGAAGCTTCTCCTGAAGATCATGAAGTTCTTTCTTCAGATCCTGGCTGGCTTTATCCAGACTCTTCATCTCCTCCTGAAACAAGGAGGACAAACACAAACCCTCACCATCTGCTTTCACTTTCAGTGGTTAGTCTGATCACGCCTCGAAACTCACCTGCACTTCTATTAGATCTTTATTATACTTGTTAAAAATGTTGTCTTCATCATCCATTAAGGCCTGAAGCTCTGCCTCGGCTTTTCTCTTTTCAGTCTCAGCTTCGGATTTTTCCAACAGCAACCTGGATCTTTCAGTGTCTGCAGACTCAATGAGATCCTGTGTGAACACCATTAATGATTAAATGATCATTACAGGTCATTAATGATCAAGTGTCGCTGGAGATTTAGTGTTTTTAACCTTGTATTTCTTGATCTCCGCCGCAGCGTCGCTCATTCTGCTCTCCTCTACAAGCTGTTTGATTTAAACACGAAGACATTACAAGGTTTTCACTAAAACATAAAATATTCAACAGAATTCACCTGGAAATCTCAAAAGCGTGTGGATTTGATGTTATAAACACGTACCTCGCCGGTGTGAGACATAATAATTCACTCGAAATCGAAAGTATCTGAAGTGAATGTAAAACTTTAGTTAAAATCCGAATCAAAACACCAAATACTTGTCAAATAACTAACCGATCGGATAGATGTTTTCACCGCGTGTTATTTACCTCCGAACTTCCTGATTCTGGAGCAGATCTGGACTGTATTGATCAGAAGTCACATGAACAGAAGTCGAGCTGAAGCAAAAGTGAAAGTAAACAACCGGAGTCAGATTTCGGTAAAACACCGGTAACCGAGCAGCGGATTCGATTCGGTGCTGCTGAAGTTCCTTTATAACGATCTGGATTATCTTGGAGAGAAAACACGTCTCTTCGGGGCTTCATAAGATTTTTATAAGATGAGTTTTGTGACAGTTTTAAGTTTCTCGAGTGTTTGTGTGGCTTTGGAGCGCAAAGATGGAAGAGAAGAGTCTGATTCTCGAGGGTCTGCCAGAAGATCTCGACAGAGTCAAACCAAAGATCGAGCTTTACTTCAAAAATAAAAGAAGGTCTGGAGGAGAAATCGTGCAGATTCGAGAACATCCAGACGACAAACGAAAAGCGCTTCTGGTTTATATGAGAGACGAATGTGAGCCTATCCTATCTGATATTAGAATATAATAAACTAAACTAAACTAATATTGACACCACAACATTCCCACATGAAAAATACTATAGTCATTTATAGTAAACACTATAGTGTTTTTGAACCATAGCCTACTATAGTAAATTATTATATTATAGTATTTACAACACTGTTAATGAATGCTACAGCATACTGTAACTATAGTGAACTGATAAACTGTAATAAATACTGCAGTATACTTTAGTTTTTACTACAGTAAACTGTAGTGTATTGTAGTATAATATACCCTATAGTTGTAGAAAACTTAGTACAGTATTGGGTAAAGTATTTTGTTTACATTACTATAGTTGTTATATTACCACAGCAACTATAGAATTACCACAACAAATTAATTCAAGTACTTTACTGTAGTATGGTTCAAAACCACAATAGTATATAGGCCTACTATAAATTACTATAGTATTTTTTTCATGTTTGTTTAAATAAACAAACAATCTGCTTAAAAACAGAGATGGCTTGTCAAATGTAAGAGTTTCACAGAGAATTCCCCTGTTTTCCAGATCTGAAGAAGGTGCTTGCCAAAAGGATCCATAAAGTTGATATGAAAGTGAAAGTGAAAGTCGTGACGTATTGTCAAGTATGGTGACCCATACTCGAAATTGGTGCTCTGCATTTAACCCATCCAAGTGCACACACACAGCAGTGAATAGTGAACAAACACGCACACACACACCGTGAACACACACCCGGAGCAGTGGGCAGCCATTGCTCCAGCGCCCGGGGAGCAATTGGGGGTTCGGTGCCTTGCTCAAGGGCACCTCAGTCATGGTATCGAAGGCAGAGAGAGTGCTGTTCACAATCCCCACCTTCAATTCCTGCCGGTGTGAGAATCGAACCGGCAACCTTCAGGTTACAAGCCCAACTCTCTAACCATTAGGCCACGACTTCCCCACAATCAAACCTCATGGATCTGTTGAAGTGACAGTGAAACTCCCAGAAGACACAAAAATCAAGATCAAACCCCAAGTGCTGCCCAAACCCAAACCCAAACCAGAGACATGCCTTGCCCTCAAGTCACTGCCCGCTCCTGCTGGACAGGTCATTTCATATCATTACTTATCAATTACTATTATCAATGTTAGACTACAAGGTTCCTGATTCTCGTTTCTTTTGAAAGACAAGGAAGCAACTGGACATTTTTGCCGGTTGCATAAACAGCCACTACGACATTGTCTTAAGAACTAGTTTGACCAACTATAGCAGTTAACCAAGTGCTAATCAGTTTTACTTTTCAAATCAGGAGATTACCTTTTAACTGCAATCTACTTTTTATGTAGGCTAACTTACTTTAAAAAGTTATGAGCATGAAAGAAAACAATTAGATGACTACTTTTAAAAGTAATTATGCATTCAACCAGCACCTGATCTTGATTTAAATGTCAAAGAAAAAATAAGAACTAAAATGTAAATGTGATTATTTATTTTTTACAAAATGCAGTCAGATTATTGATTTACTCACACACTTCCTCCTCCTTATCGTACAAAGGTCTCTCCCGTCAGAAAGCCTGCAACAGCAATTAAAGGTCATACAGGTTGGACTGTAATGCTTTTTATTTTCAGTGTTTAAAAAAAAAAACCCATCACAGATTTCAAAAGATTTACGACGACACTTTGATCATGTGTATATATCTGTTCATAATGCAGAAGATGAGGAGGATTCTGAAATACCAGATCTTCTAGTTTCCACCCCTGTTTCACTTGAGAAGGAAACCCTTCAGATGTATTTTGAACAGTTTACAGAGCAATTTGAGCTAGCAAAGCATGGAAATAACAGCTGGATCCTGAAGCTCTGCAGCCGGTCAGGTATGATTTATGAGGGATTGTTTTCTAGTTACGCTGAAACGTCACAGTGTGACGTGAAACAAACTGGTTTTGCAAGTCTATTTCTGTGCATCACTCACACATGATGCAGGCTAAATCATTAGATAACTCGCACTCAGCTGAGAAAAATAAAAGCAAACCATGATGAAATCAACATTAATCCATCTTGGAGATCAGAAAGATCAAATTTAATAACATTGACCCTTTTCTCAGATTTAGAGGAGATCTTTGGCCAGAAAGAGCATGGGTTTGGTATAACTTTAGAGGTGTATAAAGAAGGAGGTCTGGGAGAGCAGCTGGACCCGCGGTGCTTCATCTTGACGGGCTTTGATGGAGGCACAGACTGCAGGATGATCTCAGTGTTCATTGGCAGCTGTAGCAAGACAACAGAACACACTTGGGAGACGCTTGATGAGGATAGGATTGTTGTCACCTTCAAACACGATATTGGTGGGTTTTGGAGATCTTTCCTCTGGGTGGCCGCTGGGTTTCGGTGTTCTCGTCGCTCTGCTGTGTTTTGGGCCTGCGAACGACCTCCGTTTCTGAGACGCCTGCTCTCACGCTGCTTATACTTGTTTGTCTTTTGGGTCTGCTACGTCTATGAACATTAACATTTTATTTTCTCTATCTACCATACATAGACTAATCAAATCCTGTATATCAAAAATGAATGCTTCAAGAATCTGATCAGTTGTGAACATTAACGGCTGCTGTGGTCAACCTTCAAATAAATGCTAAGATTGAATTAATGAGGAAAATGAACACACAATGCATAGACCATTTTCTTCCTGTTTTATCAACAGATGTGGCATCATTCTTAAAGAAATGCACCTCGAAGCAGCTGCAGGGTCGAGACATCGGAGTGACCCGAGTGGAGCGGACGGATTCGGTTCTGGTCCAGGGAGACTTGGAGCAAATCAGTGAAGATGTTCTCACACTTTACTTCAGCAACAAGAAGAGGAGCGGAGGAGGAGACGTCCAGGCCTTCATATGGATCAACAGGAGAAAGAGTGCGGTCATCACCTTTGGAAACTGTGACAGTAGGTTTTCAGATTGTTTGCAAAGATGAAACATTCATTTAGATTCAGCACAAACAGAAAAGGAGATCTAAAAATTATGTCATGTGAATATTATATAAAAGTTACAGAGAACTAATAATACTGTGCAACAGTAATTTAACCTTTATATTGAGTTCCGGTCATTTTGACCCAGAGAGGATTTTCTTTTTCTTGAAAATAAATCTCATTATGCTAAATTATAACCAAAACTTGGATTCAATCTTTTTGTCGACTTATCTTTCAATGAGCACATGTTTTTCCATTTCTTTTTGGGACCAATCAATCGTAGGCCTCATTGATCTGAGCACATGCACCTCAGTTTTTGAGCGAGCCTAGACAAAATTATCCACAGATACTGCTTTTTTCGCTCAAAAACTCAGATCAGTTAAAAACTGAAAACTTTATACGTTTTGGACATTCATTTACACAAAAACAGTGTTTTGGGGGCCTGAAAATGAAAACTTTTTAAAATGAGTTTTAAAGTGCAAGTTTTTGAAAATAGTAGCGTTATTGTCTTTGTGCACACTCTCAGGGATGGGTTGTGGCAGGAAGGGCATACAGCGTAAAACATGTCCCAAATCAGTTGTGCGGATCACTCCGCTGTGGCGACCCCTGATTTTTAAAAAAAAAAATTTAAAAAGGGAGCAAGCCGTAGGAAGGGAGATTGTCTTTGTGTAAACTACAAAAATGAGAATTTGTGCATCGGTCCATAAGTGTATGTGTGCATGTATGTAAGTGACATCAGCTACAGGCCTTGCATGAATAATACAACATTTTTAGTCATTTTTGCAGATCAGTGTGAACGAGGATCATTTTGACAATGTTGTCATCTGTACGTGAAAAAAACGGAAAAGAAAAACATCAATTTTTAGTACATCGTTGTGTAAACGTACCCTAAATTCAAGATTTGGTGATAATATAACATAAGAGATATAGAAGCAATTTGTAAGGCCAGTCATTTTTGACTGGAAACAACAAATTAGGTAAAGGGTTTTCAACACAGCACAAGGGCTAAAATATACAGAACAAAATTAATTTGAAAATGTAACCTGTCTTTTCTATTGTAACAGATGCGCACGCAGTGGTGGAACACACACACAATGTTTGCGGCACAGAAGTTCACGTTTCACTGTTCTACTCTAGTTTACAAAAGGCTTTAACTGGAGAAAAACCAACCCTAACTGATAAAATAAACACAAAAGTGAACATTCCCGTCAATGGAGAGCTGCTCTGTTTCTTTGAAACCAATGAACGATGCAGAAAACAGCTGGAGAGTGAAGCCAAACTGCTTCATGCCAAAGTGCTTATTGACAGCTCTGCCGCAGCAAATGAACTGATGCTGGAGATGGACCTCAACAAAGAGTCTCTGGCTGCACTGCAGATCGCACCCACATGGGAGTCCAAGACTACGAGGGAAATTCAGTCCTTTCTGAGCAGGTACGACACAGCAGAGCTGACGGCAGAGAAGGACGTCTGGACCAGAGTTGAGAACGACTGTAACGGTCTCGCCACGCTCGATACTGCACTCTTCTACAGGGAGCTCAACTCTAAAGTCGTAATTGCTGGTGTGAAAGAAGAGGTCAAGGTCCTGTCAGACAAGATCAAGACACTCCTGAAGAACACTGCTGTTGAGGTGGAAGCGGAAAGAAACAACATTGAGGTGGACATTCAACTAGAGAGCATAGAGACGTTTGAACTAATAAAAGAGAGTGTTGAGTCCAGATTAGGGCAGGTGAGTTTATCACATGATGAGAAGCAGCACATAATCTCCCTCAGAGGTCTGAAGGATCAAGTAGATTCAGTGGAGATGCTCATCAAGCAAGCGCAGAAGAACATCATTACACACCAGCTGAAGCTTTCTTCACATCTGATTCACTTTCTGAAGTCTCTGGATCTTGAAATGTTTGAGCGAGACTATTTTCTCCCAAGCCAAATTCCAGCTAGACTTTTAAAACGACAGGATTTTTTTGTGATCTTGGTTGAGAAAGAAAACCTAAAGAGAGCTGAAGACAAAATAAGTGAGATTCTCAAAGAGCAGGTTATTCAGCTTTCTCCCAGTCAAACCGGTGAAGCGTGGACGCACTTTCTCAGGAATCTTCAAGATGAAATAGAATCGTTACAGAAAGCTCACAACATCAGGATCGCTCAATCAAACATGCAGGTCATAATATGTGGGTTTTCCAGTGCAGTTGCATATGTTACAGGAAAAGTGAAGATGTATCTGGACAACAAGGAACCAACAACTGAGAACGTCCCTCTGAAATCTGTGCAAGAGGTTGAATTTGTGGAGTCCTGTCTGAATCTGTCTGAGATCCCTGAACTCAAGCGTCTCGGTGCGACGGTACTCACTTACAGAACATCAAACTCCCCTTGCCTTAAGATCACAGCAACTAAAGACAACATTAAAGATGCCGTGCGTGTCGTACAGCAGCAGATCTCATCCATTGTTATGGAGAGCCATAAGTATTTCAAAGCAGGAGAAGCAAAGGTTCTGGAGAAACATGAAGCCAACGTGAAGACCAAAGCTAAGGAGATGCAATGCAGCCTGTATTTATCACAAGAGTATGTGGTTAAATCCGGCCCTCCAAAGAGCTTCACACACAAAATAGGCAATTTCATGACTCTAAGCATCGCAGAAGGAGACCTGCACCATTTCACAGCCGACGCTTTAACCTGTCCAATGAACACCAATCTAGCTTTCACTAACCCTGTGGCTCAGCGCTTTCTCCAGTTCGGAGGAGACGAGATTACGGAGGTGTGTAAAACTCAGCAGAAGGAACAGCAGAGTCTTCTGCCTGGAGATGTGGTGCTCAGCAATGCCAGAAAACTTGGCGCTGGGACGCTCATTTACGCTGTGTTGCCTCAGAAAGGACAGAGGCTTGATTCCCACTACCTTCAGTCAGCCGTGCATAACAGCCTCCTGAAAGCCGAAGGAAAAGGATGCACTTCGATTGCAATTTCAGCAATCGGTTGTGAAAGCTTCGGGTTCTCTGTCAAAGACAGTTGCGTGGCTCTCCGAGCCGCCATACTGCAGTTCTGCAGCGACCAGAGTTCTCCTAAAAACATCAGAAACATCAGTATAGTGGATTCAGATGAGAAGATTGTTGAGAAGTACAACGATCTGATCCAGGAACTAGTATGATCCCTCCTATATGCAAATTTCAAACGTTTATTACCAGTGCTTAGCATGTTTTATTAATCATCACCTGATTCATTTATTAACAGGGATTTCCTGACACATCTACAACGGTTCCCCTACAATCCTTGAAGCTTAAACACAGATCAGACATGAGAGGTGCTGTATATACTTGCTTTTGTAATCTCACTACTGCTGCTCACCATGTTTCCAAGACTCCATCTGAAGTCACTTATGGACTTTTGTTTTCACATGACTGGGAATTCAATCAGTGCTGATCAATGGTGTGCCAATATGCCTGAAAGAGGGTGACATCACCAAAGAGATGGTGGATGTTATAGTGAACTCAACCAACAAAAGCTTAGATCTTAATACTGGTAAGAGTTTCTTTACTGCAGCATCAATACTAAACTGATTCACATCATTATAGTTTTACCTTTCATGCTAAAGCATGTCAAATAGCCTGAAGGTACCTCAAAGATTTGGGTTATTATATTTACTCTGAATTCTCCTAATACAGAGAGGTTTATAGTGTTTATAGTGTTTCCCAGCTTGTTTCCAATGTACTGTTCAATTTTACAGGCGTTTCTGGTGCCATCTTAAAAGCTGCTGGAAAATCTGTTGTTGATGAATGCAAAAAGCAAGGTACCACTGACTCTTTCTGTCAATGCCTATATTCTAATGGGAGAGCTGAGTGATTTCATGCACATCTGCTTGTGTAGCTCCTCTGAAAGCAGGTGCAGCAGTGCTGACTGGAGCTGGAGCTCTTCAGTGTAAATTCATCGCACAGATGGTTGGGCCAGACAACATCGCCGACATCACATCCTCTCTGGGAACGGTTCTGAACCTCTGCGAGGCCAAAATGGCCATAACTCTGGCCATTCCTGGGATTGGAACAGGCATGACAGCAAGCAGTTTCTGTTATTCAAAAATATTCTTTCTCAAAGTGCTGTGAGGAAAAAAAAAAAAAATAAATAAAAAAAATAAATAAATCAAGCCCTGAGTGATAATCTTGTTCTCTGCAGGACGAGGTGGCTTTGCCCCAAAAGAATCAATCAAAGCCATCTTCACAGCAATCGAGAAACATCTGAAGGAGCCAAACTCATCCTGCCTCCGGAGCATCACTATAGTGGCATTTGAACAGAATACCTTCTATGACTTTCGTGACCATTTCAAAGTGTGGAATAAGGTTAATACTGATGAAATAATGTCCAGATTATTTTTTTTTTTATAGTTTTAATTGTTGCACTTGTTTTTCCTCAGCCTGCATCCAGCAAGATGCCTGAAAATCAAGGTTCTGACAACTCTACATTTCCATGCTGATCCACAAATAAATATGCTCTAGTTTTTCAAATACTTCATAAACCTCTTTTCATGTCTTAGTTCTGATATTTCCAGGAGTGAATATTAAGTGTTTACATTTGAAATTTCTCTCATCTTCCATAGTCAAAATTGGAAGCGTCAGAATCGAGGTAAAGAAAGGTGACATCATTAATGAAACGGTCCGAGGGATCGTAAACACCACTAACAGGGACATGAGCCTGAGACGAGGTCTGTAAGAATTAATATAACTCAAAACACACAAGCTGGACACTTTTATATCAACACATCAGTTACTCTAAAACACTAGTTGCCAAACATGTTCCTGGAGCCCCCGAAACTGCACATTTTGCATGTCTTCTCAATAAAACACAACTCTTAAAAAGATCATCAGCTCATTAGTAGAGACTCCAAGACATGCAAATGTTGGGGGCTCCAGGAACAGGGTTGGGAACCATTGCTTTAACATAAGCCATGGATCTACACCGAAACAACAATTTTAAAGTATGACCAGTTCAGTGTGTCCCAAAAGATCTCAAAATCTCAAAAGCGTCCTTGTCCTTCAGGCGTGTCGGGTGCCATATTTAAAGCGGCTGGAGCGGCTGTGGAGCAGGAGTGCCAAAAGCACAGTGAGAACCTTACACCAAATACTGAAACCTTGTTAACGATCAATTGCATGAGCAAGAGGCATTCTGGATATCAGCATGGCTATGATTGGGCCGTAGACACAATGCTGCACTGACACTGAATGCCAAGGACTGGTAAACAAATTTCTCTCTTTAAACAAATTCCGTCCTGAAGGTCCGTTGCAGAATGATATCGCAGCCGTGACCAGCGGCGGAAACCTGCATTGCGACTTCATCCTTCACATGGTCGGCCCGCACTCGGCGGTGGAGGTGAGATCCCGTGTGAAGAACGTTCTGAAGCGCTGTGAGGAGAAGCAGATCACCACGGTCTCCTTCCCTGCCGTGGGCACCGGTACGGATTTGTGATGGTATTGAATGCGGCATGTGTTGGTCATCATGTGTGGTTATGTCTCACTCCGTCTGACGGCTCTTGTTAAAGGCGGTGGAGGCGTTCAGGGTGAGCACGCCATCGGTGCGATGCTGCAGGGCTTTGAAGATCATTTGGCTCGAAATGTCTTGACTGTGATCAAGCTCATCTACATTGTGATTGACCAGGACAACGTCCTACAAGAGTTTCAGAAAGGTCTCAAAACATGGATTGCGAATACACCGGTAGAGAACCTTAACCCTGTTCTGAATAGAGATAATCATTCAGAATTGAAGGACACTTTAAAAGATTTCTGATACATCAAATGTGAATGCTTTTGCGCTTTAACATTTAATTAACATCAACGCACAACTAGGACAGTGAAGATGATGATGAGTGGGAGGATTACAGCTCAACAGAAGAAAGCTCCTCGTCTGACCAAGGAGCCAACGGTAATGCAGCATTTGATGACCTTTTGAAAATATGCTATTATAGGTGTTCCAAATTTGCTAAAATGTTTACATTTCACCAGCAAACCCAGTGGAGGTGATGATGGGCCCGATTAAAGTCAAGGTGTTTAACGGAGACATCACCAAAGAATCTGTCGAGGCTATTGTAAACAGCACGACTACAAGCCTCGATTTGAACACGGGTGAGTTTGCTTTTGTTATTTTCCAGATATTTTCCTAACCCTAACATGACACAGAAAGAGTGGCAGCTGAATAACTAATTGGATGTGGTGCTCAGATCTAGTGTATGTCCTTATATGCAGGTGTATCAGGAGCCGTTCTCAAAGCATCAGGACAAACGGTGGTGAGCGAGTGCAAATCAAAAGGTACAACCTTCAGCTTTGTGTTTCCTGAACAGCGCGTCAGGTCAAACCCCTCCAGCAACCGGTGATCCCTGTGCTGACACAGCGACCAGCTATTTGTCTAGCCAAAGAAACGGCCGCTGTATCGTTCCCGGTTATTGCCATTGACGTTTACGGGATGTCCCCTACAAACCTCGCCAAAGTCAAGAAGTTCCTGGATGAGCTGGTCAAGGAGGAGTGCATCAGTAAAGACGTCCAGTCGAGCCACATCATGGACCTTCCTGAAACAGACAAGAAGGCCATCGTGACCCTCAGCCGAGCCAATCAAATCAGCATTCTGGTGACCAGTTCAGATAAGTTAACGGTATCAGGGAAAAGAGACGACGTCTTGGATGCTGTGCTGAAGATAAACGGCTTCATCCAAGAAGCGCGAGACCGAGAGATGCGGGAAGGTGAGGTGAAGCGTCTGAGGGAGACGCTGTGCTGGGAGGTGGCGAGAGGAGAACGCTGGGAGTCGCTGGAGCCCAGCATCAGCTACGACATCGAGCTGGCCTTCCACCGCAAGCAGAAAAGCTTCCAGTACCAGGAGAACGGCGAGACCTACACGGTGGACTTCAACCAGATGGAGGTCACAAACAGCAAGCAGGAGTCTTGCAGGATCAAGAGGACTCTGCTGGGAGATTCTGATACGGGTATGAGTTGACATTGACCACAGTCTACAGCAAATCGAAAGGTTTTTCATGAGAATCAGAAGCATCAGTGTGGAGAGTCTTGTGATCAGGATTTTTGTCAAGTCAAGTCACTATTATTTGTATAGCGCTTTTAACAATGCAAATTGTGTCAAAGCAGCTTTACATCAGCTTGATATAAGGCTGGGTGGCTTTACATCAGCTTTACAGTATTTAGACGGGGAAATAGTGTGTCGAAATAGTGTCATCCTCCTCTGGCCAGACAAAATCAGCAGTTTAAATCTAGGCTGCAGCAGAGTCAGATTGTGCAAAGGACTCATCTGGTTCCCGTGGTCTTGTGCCTTGTCCTTTCAAAAGTACCATGTACTATTTATTTCCCAAATGTAGCTAAGCTAAAACAAATGTAATGTTCAGACTTTTGAAACAAAAACCTCAACATCTTTCTAAGATTTGATGTCACTAACCTTGTAAACTTTGGAAAATCCAGTGCAGGGATCTCCAACCCTGCTCCGGGAGAGCTACGGTCCTGCAGACTTCAGTTCCACCCCTGCTCCAACACACCTGCCTGTAATTATCAAGTAAACCTGAACACCTTGATTAGCTGGTGCAGGTGTATTTGACTGGGTTTGGAGCTGAACTCCAGGAGCAGGGTTGGAGAGCCCTGATCCATTGACTAGTTCTGCCTCAGAAGGACTTGTAGTTTCAGTGCCTTTTAAACACTATTTTGTTCTCCAGTTGAGAGGTCATCTGATTTGCACGTGCTTTTTAGCTGTATGTTATAAGGCAAGGCAAGTTTATTTATATAGCACAGGCCATAGGTCCTAGGCCATTGAGTGATTTACAGTGATGGCCAAAATTATTAGAACACCTGACAGATCTAAAAATATTGACCTTTTTTTTTTTGCCTCCAAAACATGATTTCATTTCATAATGTTCTTGAAACATGCAGATGGTTGCTCTGAGCACAACAAATATCAGATGAAGTGAGTCATACCTATCCACTTTTAACTTTAATTTCTGGTATGTCCACCTTTTGCAGCAATTACAGCAGCTCATCTCTCTGGTTTAGTGTCAATATATTTCCTGAGAACTTCAACACTTATGTTAAGTGGCTTTCCTTTGAATGTACAATAGATCTGTCCAGTTTATTTTCTAACTCGCCCCAAATTTGCACGATGGGGTTGAGGTCTGGACATAATAGGCCACAGATTAGATAGGTCAGCTGTACGGCTTGAGAAGGCCTTAGACTTTCTATATGTGATTATATGATTCTTTCTGTAACTTTGCTTGTTTGTTTCTCAGCCGTCATTCATCCCCCTCCAACATGGACCAAAATGGATGGACAGGATTTAGAAATAATCACATTACAATCAGATTCGGTGGAATACAAGAACATAGAAACAGCCTTTCTGAAATCCAGCAAACACTGTGATGTGAAGCCCGTCCAGGTTCAACAGGTAAAATAACTTAGACATGACAAGACATTAGACATCAGAACACAAGCGTCAGTACTTAAAGTCAAGGGCAATCACAACCTAGTCTACATCCCTAATGTGTCTTATTTCAGAATATGGAAATGAAGCATTCTTGTAGATCAAACAGTAAATTACGGCAAAAACATGGGTTCAGTTATCAGGGAATGCACAAATTGATTAAAAACAATGTATAGCTTCAATGCAACATTTGGATAAAATCATCTGCCAAATGCATAAAAAGCAGAATATTCAATGAGAAAAACAGGAACTTGATTTTCTCCATGATGCATTAATTGGATGTTTATAAATGAGAGGGACAGATGATGTCAGCTAAAGAAGAAGGTCAAGCAAGAGTTTTAAAAATTGGAATAACATGCACTGATGTTAAGAAAGAAATTAAGAGATGATTCTGATTTCATGTCGACTTTACGCTGTTCTGTGTTTACTTCAGTTCCGTGTTGACTTTAACAACGTCTGAAATGATTCCAGATCGACAGGATTCAGAGTCAGTCGCAGTGGCAGAGATACTGTGTGCTAAAACAGGCCGTGGATAAGAAATACCCCAAACAGACAAACGAGCGCCTGCTTTATCACGGAACGACCAAAGACATATGCCAAAAAATCAACAAGAATGGCTTCAACCGCAGCTTCTGTGGGAGAAACGGTACGTCTCAGCTCTCCATTTGCACATGATCTGACCCGTAACTGCCTGTTTCTTGCAGCTTCACAATACTGACCTGTTACATGCGCTCTGTTTTGAAGCGGTCTATCACGGCGAAGGCACCTACTTTGCTAGAGAGGCCTGGTACTCCTGCCAGAACAAATATTCCAACCCAGATGACAAAGGGCTGAAGTACATCTACTGAGCGCGAGTGGTGACGGGCTCGCTGTGTAAAAGCAGAGAAGGAATGAAGGAGCCGGATCCGATCAACCCTGCAGACCCGCGGGCCGGACTGCACGACTGCGCTGTGGACGACCCAAAGAGCCCCTTCATCTTTGTGGTGTTCTGTGACGCGGGAGCGTATCCAGAGTACCTCATCACCTTCAAATCCATAGTCCTCCAAAGTCCATAGTCCTCCAGCAAACTCTACAAATGCACACCGGTCCTGAATGCTGCTTACAGAGATTATGGGAGAGTCTTCATGATATTACCATGACAAATACATAAATGTTTTCACACTTACAGCGGTGGCCAAAATGATTACAACACTAGTGTTTTCAGCAGCTAAAAAATGGTTTTAAGTCCGTTATTTCTATCTTTTGCTGTAGTGTGTCAGTAGGAAATATCAGTTTACATTTCCAAACATTCATTTAGCCATTAATTGTAATAATCCAGTGAGATTTTAGTTTGCTCCACACAGAGATCTGATCTGATCATCATCATCAGTCTGTCTGGAATGACATGAAGAAACAGAACAAACTGAGACAGACTAAATCCAGAAGAACTGATGCTTCAAGAAACCTACCTGCAAAGCTACAGTACTGTAAAAAGTTTTAGGTACTTAAAATGCTGTAAAATGAGGATGCTATCAAAAATAACGTCATAGATAGATTTTCTTTATCAATTAACTTCTATTAACTAAATTAAATCATCATTTGGTGTGAGCTTGCTTTGTGTTTAAAGCAGCTTTTGCTCTCGGTGCACTTGAGCAGAGTTTCTCAGGAGCTTTGCAGGTAGCTTTCTTGAAGCATCAGTTCTTCTGGATTTAGTCTCAGTTTGTTCTGTTTCTTCATGTCATTCCAGACAGACTGATGATGATCAGATTAGATATCAAAAATCTCACTGGATTATTACAATTAATGGCCAAATGAATGTTTGGAAATGTAAACTGATATTCCTGACCCACTACAGTAAAAGATAGAAATAACTGAAAACACTAGTTTTCTAATCATTTGGACCAACACTCTAACATTCTTCAATAGGGCTGTCAGCTGCCGAAAATCACTTTGTTAATTACATGATAATATATTTGCTGAGAAAAGCTCCCAAATAAGGAAAATTCAAAGACATTTAAAGGGACAGTTCACCCAAAAATGAATTTACCCAATAGAAGAAAGAAACTCACACAGGTTCGGAACAACTTGAGGCAGAGTAAATGATGACAGAATTTTCAAATTTGTGTGAACTGTCTCTTTAATGTGACACAAATAATTCACTGAACAGACAACAGTTGTCTTTAGAAGTGAATATAGTCTTATAATCAACCATCACTGACCTCTGTTATACTTTTTTTATCGTCCGCTGGACGCCTTTTACATGCCACATGCTCTCATGCTTTGCTTTTAAAATGTGTTTCCCGTTACTAAAAGAGGAGCATTATGATTATCATTTTCTCTGTATTATTTTTGTTCATTAATCAGTTGACAGCCCTACCGGAGAAAGAGCTACACTTCATTCTGCAGTGTTTTAATCATCTGAGCATATACAACTTTGATACAAAAATGTTTGCTTCCATCTGAAACTTTATAATGACAATAAACACTTTTTTTAATCTGCCTCGATTGACCTGCTGATCTCTGTGAGGTGAGAACTCATAACGCTTAAAGAAACTGGACCAATGATACAGTAAAAGAATGAGAACACAAAAGACTTTTACCTTTAATATGAATTACAAAACAAGATCACACTGAGTACAACAGATAATAGTAACCGGATGAATTTTTGCAAATGATTGTCACATGATTAATAAATTTGTACACATGAATGAAAACACACAGACAGTTCTAGAAGATTAAACAGAAGCACAAAATCAAAAGAATGACTGCAGTCGAAGCGTTTCATTGAAAAACATCTTTTATTCTATCGTTAAAGGATCAAGTAGCATCTGTGCTTAAACTAATAGAAAGACATTCTATTGCCGAGGCGGTTTATGATGCTGTGGGGTCAAAACCACCATATAAAACGCCACAAACCGTCAGATATTCACAACAGACTGCATTCGCAGCAGAGGCTACTGTATTAAATCAATCCTGGCGATGACAAATGCATCAAAGCCTCAAACCTGTGTGTTTCTCAAGCCTGGAGTCGTCATCGGGCGCGCTTGAAGCGAGTTAGATTGACCCATGCGGGGTGGAGCCGGAGGGAAGGGGAATGGAGATCACAGCCCTAAATGATAAACCCACCGTTCAGACTGACACACACTCAAAGCGCAGAGCTACATCTGCTGCGTGGAGTTGCCGTTCCAGGTGTTGTTGTCATCCTCGTTGTCTTCTTGAGTCCGCAGCCGGTATATTTTCCCGTCTTTCTTGAAGTCCTCAGGCCTCTTCTCGAGAACCCTCTTACGAACCGCATCTCTGGAGTGGAAAACAGCAGAACTGAGTGGAAATTCATCTGGATCTCACTGACACACAATAATCAGTGTCTAGAAATTTTAAGTTTGTGAGTCACAGTGGGTTAAAGGGGTCATGAACTGAGAATCCATAATTCCCTTAATCTTTTGACATATAAGAGGTCATTGTACAACATCCCTGTAAAAACATCCTGTAAGTTTCAGAACTCAAAACTTTGTCGTAAGTCTAAAAATAACTTATATTGTTCTACTCTATGATGTAATAGTGTGGATTCTACAGCGCTGCCTGTTTAGCCCCGCCCACCAATTCGCACATGTAGTGTTTACGAGAGACGAACGCACAGGTCTATGCAGAAACCAAACAATAAAGATGCTCTGAAGACAAGAAGACGCTGTGCAGTGCCAAGTCGTCGAAATATCCATGTTGATAATGAAAAAGATGCATTAGGATCAGCATTCATAGACATTCTGAACTCTATTGGGGTTAGACAACATGTTTCAGGACCTACTCATTGTCGAAATCATACTCTAGATTTAATACTGTCACATAGAATTGATGTTAGTGGTGTTGAAATTCTGCAGCAAAGCGATGATATCTCAGACCATTATCTAGTCTTGTGTAAACTCCATATAGCTAAAACTGTAAATTCTACTGCTTGTTACAAGTATGGTAGAATCATCACTTCTACCACAAAAGACTGCTTTGTAAGTAATCTTCCTGATTTATCTCAATTCCTCAGCATATCCAACAGCGCAGAAAAACTTGATGATGTAACAGAAACTATGGACTCTCTCTTTTCTAGCACTTTAGATACAGTTGCTCCTTTACGCTTAAGGAAGATCAAAGAAAACAGTCTGACTCCGTGGTATAATGAGCACACTCGCACCCTAAAGAGAGCAGCCCGGAAAATGGAGTGCAGCTGGAGGAAAACAAAACTAGAGGTATTTCGTATAGCTTGGCGGGAAAGTACCCTATCCTACAGAAAAGCATTAAAAACGGCTAGATCTCATTACTTTTAGTCTCTTCTAGAAGAAAACAAACATAACCCCCGGTATTTATTCAATACAGTCACTAAATTAACGAAAAATAAAGCATCAACAGGTTTTGGTATTTCCCAAGAGCACAGCTGTAATGACTTTATGAACTACTTTACTTCCAAGATCGATACTATCAGAGATAAAATTGTAACCATGCAGCCGTCAGCTACAGTATCGCATCAGATAGTGCACTATAGATCCCCTGAGGAACAATTCCACTCATTCTGTTATAGGAGAGGAAGAATTGTATAAACTTGTTAAATCATCTAAACCAACAACATGTATGTTAGACCCTATTCCATCTAAACTACTAAAAGAGCTGCTTCCAGAAGTCATAGATCCTCTTTTGGCTATTATTAATTCATCATTGTCATTACTATATGTCCCACAAACCTTCAAATTGGCTGTTATTAAGCCTCTCATTAAAAAACCACAACTTGACCCCAAAGATCTAGTTAATTGCAGACCGATCTCAAATCTCCCTTTTCTGTCAAAGATACTAGAAAAGGTAGTATCCTCACAATTATATTCCTTCTTAGAGAAAAATGGTATCTGTGAGGAATTCCAGTCAGGATTTAGACCGTATCATAGTACTGAGACTGCTCTCATTAGAGTTACAAATGACCTGCTTCTATCATCTGATCATGGTTGTATCTCTTTATTAGTTCTACTGGATCTTAGCGCTGCGTTCGACACTATCAACCACAACATTCTTTTGAATAGACTAGAAAACTTGTTGGCATTAGTGGAAGTGCCTTAGCATGGTTCAAATCATACTAATCTGACCCCATCAGTTCGTAGCAGTGAATCAAGAGGTATCATATCGATCACAAGTGCAGTATGGAGTACCTCAAGGCGCAGTACTAGGGCCGTTACTTTTCATGCTTTACATGTTACCCTTGGGAGATATTATCAGGAGACATGGTGTTAGCTTTCACTCTTATGCTGATGATACTCAGCTCTATATTTCTTCGTGGCCCGGTGAAACACACCAAATTGAGAAACTAACGGAATGCATAGTCAATATAAAAAACTGGATGACGAGTAATTTCTTACTGCTAAATTCTGAAAAAACAGAGGTGTTAATTATCGGACCTATAAACCCCACATGTAATAACCTAGAACACTATCTAACACGTGACGGCTGCTCTGTCAATTCTTCTTCATCAGTTAGGAACCTAGGTGTGCTGTTTGATAGCAATCTTTCATTTGAAAGCCATGTTTCTAGTATCTGTAAAACTGCGTTTTTCCATCTCAAAAACATATCTAAATTGCGACCTGTGCTCTCAACGTCAAATGCAGAAATGCTAATTCATGCGTTTATGACCTCAAGGTTAAACTATTGTAATGCTTTACTGGGTGGTTGTTCTGCACGCTTGATCAATAAACTACAGTTGGTGCAAAATGCAGCAGCTAGAGTCCTTACTAGAACCAGGATGTATGACCATATTAGCCCGGTTCTGTCAACACTGCACTGGCTCCCTATCAAACATCGGATAGATTTTAAAATCTTGTTAATTACTTATAAAGCCCTGAATGGCTTAGCTCCTCAGTACTTGAGCGAGCTCTTATCACATTATAGTCCTCCACGTCTGCTGCGTTCTCAAAACTCTGGCCATTTGATAATACCTAGAATATCAAAATCAACTGCGGGCGGCAGATCCTTTTCCTATTTAGCGCCCAAACTCTGGAACAATCTACCTAACACTGTTCGGGAGGCAGACACACTCTGTCAGTTTAAATCTAGATTAAAGACACATTTCTTTAACCTGGCTTACACATAACACACTAATACACTTCTATTATTCAAATCCGTTAAAGGATTGTTAGGCTGCATTAATTAGATCAACTGGAACCGGGAACACTCCTCATAACACACGATGTACTCGTTACATCGTAAGAAGAATGGCATCTACGCTAATATTTGTCTGTTTCTTTATTATTCTGTTTCTCAGTCCGTGTCCGGATCAGATGGTGGATCGGCGCCGGGAGATGATGTCTGCGACCCTGACTGTCGGCGGAGGCCGGACACCTGGATGAGCCCCGGGGACATATCCCCAGTGAAGACCTCGACTTAAATATAATAAAACTTAAAATTAAACAAAATAACTATAATATAATAAAATACCTAACTACATAATACTATTATTGTTAGAAATTGCAACAATATAAAAACAGAAATATAATACATTTATACATTTAAAATTTAATTAAAACAATAAATAAATGGTTCCTTGCCGCTGTCGCCTCTGGCTTGCTCAGTTGGGGACACGTAATTTCTAACGATTATCGTCAATTTGATTTCACAGATACTATTTAAACTAAACTGAGCTAGACAATGACATCTCTGAATTCAATAATGAAATGCCTTTAACTGAAAATTGAGTGTTTAATCTTATTATTATACATTACTGACACTCTATCCTCCAATTTGATACTGTTAAGTGCTTTGACAATCTGTATTGTTAAAAGCGCTATATAAATAAAGGTAAAAAAAAAAAAACAAAAACAACAAAAAAAAAACAATCAATGTTAGGAAAGAGTGAATGAACTTTATTTTTAATGAAAATCCAGATCGCGTCAGTAAGATCTCAGCCCTTTGTTCACTTCATTTTACTGTGGATTCGTTTACAAACAAGGCACAATTCGACGCAGGATTTTCAGAAAGACAATGATGTGTGTCTATATTGGATCTGACAGTAATGTCGCAACACAAGAGTAAATAAATATAACTATTATGTGATCACTATGTCATTTGATAAGTATTGAGTTATTTATGTGTTTTGACCTAAATCACAGCAGCGTCCATCTGTGAGGAATGTATGCTGTCAATCATACACAACTGTTAGCCAATCACACAGTGGGCGTTTACTTCTGAGTCTACAATCCTCCACGCCTATTCAAACAGAGTTCTGATGGGTCAAAAACAGGACAGAAAATAGCCTATTACTTCTAAATTATGTTTTTTTTAATGTAAAAATCTTATAATAACATTCTAAGTGGACCTCAGAGAACAGTACAAAATAAAAACAAAGGCAGCTCATGACCCCTTTAATGTGAGGTCACTGGAATCCCAGTGAGGTCAGACGCACCTCTTTGGTTCTGCAGTGGAGCCGGAGCCGGAGCTGGAGCCGGAGCCGTATGCGTTCGCTGAGTGCTGGTTCTGGGCGGCCCCAGCTGGAGGAGGAGAAGGGCTGCTGAAGAGGAATCCGCTGATGAACCTCCAGACGGCCAGCAGCGGGTACAGCAGTGACCCCAGAGCCGCCCAGACGCCTCCGCCCGCAGATGACCGCACCACACCGTTAGACGGGCGGCTGGACTGCTGCAGGGACCAATCACAGCACAGCATTCAGCGTCATGTGACTAACCCTACACACACCTAGTGAAGGATCTGAGGAGCCTCTAATGCAAACTGTGTGTGTTTCGCTTCAAGAGAGCAACCATACATTTGTGTTGTGTTCTACTTTCTTCTATATTCATTTTTATAATTTATAATAATTTATTATTTAATCAATTTTATTATTCCATTTAATTAAATAATCATTTATAATAATCATTATATTCATTTATATACCCATTTCATTGATTCATTTATTGATTAGTCATTTATATTATTGTCTTTTATACTATTTTTCCATTGTTGTTTAGTTTTATGACTCTGTGGGCTGTTTTGTCTTCATGAATAAGAGATACGAGGGAATGTTTATGGAAACTCAAGGTCTATGGGATGTTGTTGTGAATCAGTTTGGTTTAACACTGCTTGTTGGATTCGAGCTGGTCAGACGAAGTCTTCACTAAGACTACTCAAACTCTGCTCCTTCGTCTCCTGCTTCTGCTCTTCTCTGGTTTTTCCCTCAGTCGACTTCTTGGCTGATAGAAGACTCTTAATAGAGTTTTGGGTATTTTGTGTACCAAATGACACTTGCTGTTAACAGGTTTTGGGTATTAGACTACTTTGCTGAAGAGTTGTTCTGTTACCAGACCAAACGGATATTTTCTGTCAGGATCTGGCACCCAGGGCTGGATCTTAATTATCTGGCGTGGAGGCATGATCTAACACTAGACACTGTTCTGCATTACAAGTTTTCAGAAAAGTTATGTTTAAATATGAAAATGAGGCATTATCTAATTAAATATGCACTAATTTGCATACATTGAGAACATAAATCTGAACTCTGGAGGAAGCCAGGATCAAAATTCTAGTTTTAATTTTTTGTCATATTAAAGTTGGCTTTACAGAGGGGATTCCGGTCTCTCTTTTTATCACTGCATAAATCAGTGGTGTCCTGCTTTAAAATGACATTAAAAAAAAAAAAAAAAAAAAAATCAAATTTTAGATTAAACATTACTGGTTATTGTTTAGTATGTTCTCCATGTGAATCAGTGTGTGTGCGTTTGAGTGCATGTCTGTGTGCACATGTGAGTGTGTGTGTACCTACTTAACCATATTTTGGGGATTAAATATTTTTTGTACCCAAAAGTGAGCTAAACCTGACAAAATCTCCAAAAACCTCCCTTTGGGGATGCCCTCATTTTTAAAACTGATGTAAAAATAAACTTTTTTTTTTTTAAAATTGTATAAATACAGAAAGTTTTTTTTGGAAAGGGTAGGGTTATGGTTAGAAAATGTATAACTCTATATATAAAAACAACAGAAGTCTATGTAATGTCCCCATTTAGATAGCTAAGTAAACAGCTGTTAGACATAAATAAAGTTAGACAGTTGTGTGTGTGTGTGTGTGTGTGTGTACCTGTTTTTCTATTCAGGTGGGGACTTAAACCTGAATACACACAGACTCATGGGGACTCGTGTCACGGTGGGGTCCTAAATTGAGGTCTCCACGGGTAAAGAAGCTTATAAATCACACAGAATGAAGTGTTTTGAAAATCTAAAAATGCAGAAAGTCTCCTGTGAGGGCTAAGTTTAGGTGTAGGGTTGGTGTAGGCCAATAGAATATACGGTCTGTACAGTAGAAAAACCATTACGCCTATGAATGTCCCCACAAGGATAGCGAAACAAGTGTGTGTGTGTGTGTGTGTGTGTGTGTATAGTGTGTGTGTGTGTGTGTATTGTGTGTGTGAGAAGTGTGTGTGTGTGAGAAGTGTGTGTGTGTGTGTGTGTGTGAATAGTGTGTGAGTGTATTGTGTGTGTGTGTGTGAATAGTGTGTGAGTGTATTGTGTGTGTTTGTATAGCATATGTGTGTATAGCGTGTGCATGTAAGTGTGTCTGTGTGTATGTATAGTGTGTATAGTGTGTGTGTGTGTGTGTGTGTGTGTGTGTGTGTGTGTGTCTCACAGGAAGCAGCACTATTGAGGCGCTGGGGGTCAGTTCCAGCTCCAGCAGTGATTTCTGCAGATCTTCAGCTGTGAACTCTCTCCTGGGGAACATGGTGGCCAGTGAAAACTGACCGTATCGGTTCCCCACCTCCTGCATGAACACACAAGATTCATGAGAGTGACACGACTGTATAGAGCTTCTGACAACGGGCAGAAACTTCTCAAGTTATTAAAAAAAGTCATATCACAGATGCTAACCTGAGCGGCGAACTGCCTGGCCTCCAGCAGACGCGTCTCTGATGGAAACTGGTTGGTGAAGGAAGAGCCATCAGGCAGACGAAACTGTATCCTCGCAACCGCACTGCGACAACCAGAAGAAAACATCGTCAAGACTAACGATCAGCTCACATGCTGCTGATGCGCTCATCAGTGCAGAAACCGGAGAGAGCAGACAGTTACCATGTTTAGGTAAGAAGCCGCTTCACAAACAGTCTTTTCAACCACACAGTATTATTTCTGTCTTACAGTCATTCATATCACAGAAGTACTGGGATGAAAGTTTAGAGTTCAAACATAAACATTGATGTCTATGGTAGCGATCAAAATAGAGCAAGTCATCTTTTGAGATTAATTATTGAGAATTCAAATAACGTTTGTGTCGATCGCATCGTTTCTCCACTAGGTGGCAACAAGTGACTGTTAAAAATGTATTTGACATTGAATCATTAATTCAAGAGATTCGTTCAAAAACGCTGATTCATCCAGTAATGAAACAAGTATTTATGAGTGAGTCATTGAATCATTCATTCAAACCACTCTTTCATAATTTTAATATTAAAACTGATGCATTAAATATATATTAAAATGTTTAATAATTCTTTCAAATTAAACACTTTTAAAAAGACTGCAGCAATTGATATTTTGTCACTTTATTTAGTTCAGAATCATGGGAGAATCGTGATCTCTCTTTCAGACAAAACATGGTGATTCTGAGTTTATCCAGAATGGAGCAGCTCTGCTGTATAGCGTCTGAAGAGCAGCGCGGCAGTGAGAGCAGCATTATTTGGCATTCCAGTGATGAGGAAACTAGGGAGGAACGGAGATACACAGTCCCACAGGATCTGAATCAGTTAGATGTATCTGTTGTGATCTGAGCAGTGCATCACCTCCTCTCTCTCTGAGCGGCGTCTCTTCGGGCCTCCTGTTCGGCGGCTCTGGCCTGCAGCGCTGCGATTCGAGCCGCCTCTGTGTCCTGCTGGCTCTGAGCGTAACGGGCCGCTCTGTCAGCACGATCCTGCCGACCAAAACCAGAGATCAGCCTGATCCACAAACAGAGCTGGGTAGATGCCTTACAAACTGTAAACCGTTACTGATTCCAAATTACATGACAAAAATTGTAGTTAGTAATGTAATCCATTAAATTACATATTTGTGACCCTGGAGCACAAAACCCTGGAGTCATAAGGGTCAGTTTTTTGAAATTGAGATTTATACACCATCTGAAAGCTGAATAAATAAGCTTTCCACTGATGTATGGTTTGTTAGGATAGGACTAAGATACAACTATTTGAAAATCTGGAATCTGAGGGTGCAAAAAAATCAAAATAGAGAAAATCACCTTTAAAGTTGTTCAAATGAAGTTCTTAGCAATGCATATTACTAATCAAATATTTACGGTAGGAAATGTACTAAATATCTTCATGGAACGTGATCTTTACTTAATATCCTAATGATTTTTGGCATAAAAGAAAAATGGATAATTTTGACCCATACAATGTATTGTTGGCTATTGCTACAAATATACCTGTGCTACTTATGACTGCTTTTGTGCTCCAGGATCATATATATTAGATTTAGATTTTAGATTACTTTTGACCATCTCATTCATCATCACATTAATTTAATAGGATAATATTGATATAACAATACAAAGAGTCTGATAATATATTCCATTTGTTATCAACAACATCAAGTGCATTAGACGTTAAATTACGTCAAGGTTTCCCAAACTGGGTTTGTGAAGGAACTGCAGGGGGTTTGTGAGTTTAATGAAAAGCTAATAATTAATTCAATCATAAAAATGTTACATTAAAACAAAATTTTAACATGAATCAAAATAAAACACTTACTAAAAAAACTGAAATATTTTATTTGTTTACCTGCATGTCATGGGACCATTGACCAATGTCAGAGAGCCATGAACATTCAGATGTGTTATTATTTTAAAATCTCAGGGGTACTTCAAATAAAAATATATTAGGTGAAAGGTGACAAAAGTTGGTGAATTTTAATGTGTTTGAAAGACAAACGCCTTCCAAAGTAATAAATGGTAAAAATAACCGACTGAGTGATAATTCGAATAAAAATGAACGTGTTCATTAGAATTTAATGCAATGTTGAAACACATCTTAAACCTGAAATGATTTTTGTAAATGCAGTGTAGCACCTGACTAAATGACTGATCTCTGTGTGAATGTCTACAAAACTGTATATAAGCGCTGAGCTATTTTAGAAAGGAAAATCTAAAAGATGAAAAAGAGGATTTAGGGAGAATCAATAAATTATTGCTATTGTGTAAGTAATATGTAATGTAGTCTGATTACAAGTATTTTAAAATGTAATTTAATCTAATTACAAGTACTTAATTTTTAGAATCTGATTACGTAATCCAGATTACATGCAATCAGTCTCTGTCCATAAACACACTAGATCTTCTACTGTTATCTTCTACATGTTAAATGAAAATAGTGTGTTTACTGTTGTCCTTCAGCATTATTACACACTATTTTTCACTGTATAGCTGCTTTGACACACTCTGTATTGTTAAAAGCGCTAGATAAATAAAGGTGACTTGACTCTCAGAGTGTGAATGTGATACCAGAGCGATCTGCTGCTTGACCCGCTCTCTGGCCGCTCGCTCCTCGGCCTTCTCTCGATTCCTCTCCTCCAGCAGACGCTTGGTTTTATCCTCCTCCTGCTTCTTCTTGAAGTCCAGCATCTCCTTCCCCATCTTACGCCTCTCCGCCTCCTTCTTCAGCTCATTCTGCTCACGTGAGAGGACAATCACATCACACACGCTCATCTGTCATCCTTTAATAGAAACGGACGATCAGAATTACCTCTTCTTCTGCTTTCTTCTTCTGCTCACGTCTTTCCTCCAGCTTCTTTGTTATCCTACATAGGAAAATGAATAAGAACAAATTCATCACCAAAAATTAAAGCCTTGTCTTGATGCACATTACACAGAAACTGCTGGAGTTACCAGCTTCAGTCACTGCAAGTTCTTAGTTTTTAGTGTCTAAATAATCTTAAATCATTTACAGGAGAAGCAAAACATCAGATATTAAGTCTTGTTTTCTGACAAACTGATCATAATAAAGTGAGCTTATGATTAAAACAAGAACAAATATCTGCCAAATGGGGTCAGAGAAATAATCTGGTTTGGCTTTAAATTAAGTTGATTTTTCTGACCCCATTTAAATTTGACATTTCTCAGAAAACAAGACTTAATATCTGATGCCATTTTGTTTCTCTTGATTTAAGGATGTTTAGATACAGGTGCATCTCAATAAATTAGAATGTCGTGGAAAGTTAATTTATTTCACTAACTCAACTCAAATTGTGAAACTTGTGTATTAAATAAATTCAATGCACACAGACTGAAGTAGTTTAAGTCTTTGGTTCTTTTAATTGTGATGATTTTGGCTCACATTTAACAAAAACCCACCAATTCACTATCTCAACAAATTAGAATATGGTGACATGCCAATCAGCTAATCAACTCAAAACACCTGCAAAGGTTTCCTGAGCCTTCAAAATGGTTACACAATAGCCTACACAATCATGGGGAAGACTGCTGATCTGACAGTTGTCCAGAAGACAATCATTGACACCCTTCACAAAGAGGGTAAGCCACAGAAGGTCGTTACTGAATGGTTGGCTGTTCACAGAGTGCTGTATCAAAGCATATTAAGTGAAAAGTTGACTGGAAGGAAGAAATGGGGTAGGAAAACGTGCACGAGCAACAGGGATGACCACAAGCTTGAGAATACTGTCAAACAAAGCTGATTCAAACACTTGGGAGAGCTTCACAAGGAGTGGACTGAAGCTGGAGTCAGTGATCAAGAGTCACCACGCTCAGACGTCTTCAGGAAAAGAGCTACCAAGCCACTTCTGAAACAGAAACAATGTCAGAAGCATCTTACCTGGGCTAAGGAGAAAAAAAACTGGACTGTTGCTCAGTGGTCCAAAGTCCTCTTTTCAGATAAAAGTAAATTTTGCATTTCATTTGGAAATCAAGGTCCCAGAGTCTGGAGGAAGACTGGAGAGGCACAGAATCCAAGTTGCTTGAAGTCCAGTGTGAAGTTTCCACAGTCAGTGATGAATTGGGCTGCCATTTCATCTGCTGGTGTTGGTCCATTGTGTTTTCTGAAGTCCACAGTCAACGCAGCCATCTGCCAGGACATTTTAGAGCACTTCATGCTTCCTTCTGCTGACAAGCTTTTTAAAGATGCTGATTTCATTTTCCAGCAGGATTTGGCACCTGCCCAAAAACACCAAAAGTTGGTTAAATGACGATGGTGTTGGTGTGCTTGACTGGCCAGCAAACTCACCAGACCTGAACCTCATAGAGAATCTATGGAGTATTGTCAAGAGGAAAATGAGAAACAAGAGACCAAAAAATGCAGATGAGCTGAAGGCCACTGTCAAAGAAACCTGGGCTTCCATACCACCTCAGCAGTGCCACAAACTGATCACCTCCATGCCACGCCGAATTGAGGCAGTAATTAAAGCAAAAGGAGCCCCTACCAAGTATTGAGTACATATACAGTAAATGAACATACTTTCCAGAAGGCCAACAATTCACTAAAAATGTTTTTTTTTTATTGGGTCTTATGAAGTATTCTAATTTGTTGAGATAGTGAATTGGTGGATTTTTGTTAAATGTGAACCAAAATCATCACAATTAAAAGAACCAAAGACTTAAACTACTTCAGTCTGTGTGCATTGAATTTATTTAATACACAAGTTTCACAATTTGAGTTGAGTTAGTGAAATAAATGAACTTTCCCACAACATTCTAATTCATTGAGATGCACCTGTATTTGCACTGGAAAACAAGAGAAAAACACTGAGGAAGTAAATCATTTTGATGCTTTACATCAGTCGCCTTCAAGGAGTGTTTTTAAGGAAGAACTAGTCACTGAATTTGATCGTTATGTTCGCATCAGATCGGTGAAAGATGACACTGCGAGTCTTGTTGTATGTTTGTGATCTCAACATCATACAGTCACTGAAAGTGCAGGAGCTGCGGGATTTTCCTGAAGAACAGCTTCACTGCTCCGGACAAACAGAGACTCGCAAAACACACAAACCGCTGCGGATCATCCGGGAAAACACACCAAGGGCATGTAAACTTTTGAACAGGGTTGGATTAAATGTACTTATTATTGTGTCTTGTAAACATCTGTTATGTGCAATAAATTCAGCAGGACAAGAATAAACTGACATTATTTTGTAGATTCTATGGGGGTGCAAACTTATGCACTCAACTGTATTTCTGTGAAATGATCTGCACATTGATTTGAATGCTGATCAGCTCACATCTCTGCTTATTTCTGCACTGTTTTCTGTTCAATCTCTACTTTAAATGTGTGATTTTTTTATAATCTAGTTCCATAATGACATGTAAAAACCAGTGTTGGGTAAGTTGCTCTAAAAAGTAATTAATTCAACAGTGTAGTTAGATTACTGTACAAATTACTCTCTCCAAAAAGTATTACTTATTACTTTCTAAATCCTATATCAATCTCGACAAGTTAATGATACAAGGATAGACATGAAACGCTTTTAATTTTTTCAAATAAATAAATACATAAATTATTCTGGTCACTCTTTAGATTAGAGTCCAATTAGTACTTCGTAAAGTACTAGTTAAGGAACTGGGTAGGATTAAGGATGTAGAATAAGGTCTTGCAGAATAAGACATTAATATGTGCTTTTTAAGTTATAATAAACAGCCAATATCCCAGTAATATTCATGCTAATAACCAACTAGTTAATAGTGAGAATTAGACACTAAAGTGTTACCAAAGTGAGAAGGGTACATAAAAAGCATGCATTTTAAGGTTAGACTTTAAATTTTGATGTTAAATCCACTATTGTGTCGCATAGAAATGTTTTAAACACAGTATTAAGTTCAATTACATAAGAAGTAACAAATAAGAGTAATCCCTTACTTTACTTTTTCAAGGGAAAAGTAATTAAATTACACTAATTACTTAGTAACTAGTTAGACCCAACACTGGTAAAACAGACAGAACTGATTGGGGGCGTTGCGTTCATCAGTCTAAGCTGGCAGTTCATCCAGAACGAGCTGAACTGATGCTGACGGTCACAAGCTGCTGCTCCGCTCACCTCTCCACTTTAGTGTCCAGAGCCTCATCCGGCTGAGACGCGTCTTCTGAAGGAAGGCTTCCATCTTCAGCTGGAGTCACATGACCGGACGCTCCGTCTTCCTCCATCGGCACAGACAGGGATTCTGGGAAACAGAGGAGTCAGTCCAGCGCTCAACAGCTTTGACACTCGGAATCGAAAGATGTAAATCTCTCTCATTTGCATGTTAGCCTGCTAACGACTCCTGAAACTAAAACAGCAGATCATGACTGAAACTACATGCAAACTAATCTTCCCTGAACACACAGATGTGACTAGGGTTGGGTATCTTTGAATTCTACCATTTCCGATTCTGCTTATCGATTCTGATTCTTATCGATTCCCAGATTCCATTCCAATGTGGAAAAAAAAAAAAAAAAAAAACAATTCTGAAGAAAAAATATTAGACAACTAAAAATCTCATGGAATTTATGAATGGAATGATTCAATAACTCAGTCAAAATTCACTTGTTTCATCACTGGACGAATCAGTGTTTTTGAATAAATCTCTTGAATTAATGATTCAATGACTGACTCATTTCATTACTGGATGAATCAGTGTTTTTGAATGAATCTCTTGAATGAATGATTCAATGACTCACTCGTTTCATCACTGGATGAATCAGTGTTTTTGAATGAATCTCTTGAAAGAATGATTCAATGACTGACTCATTTCATTACTGGATGAATCTGTATTTTTGAATGAATCTCTTGAATGAATGATTCAATGACTGACTCATTTCATTACTGGATGAATCTGTGTTTTTGAATGAATCTCTTGAATGAATGATTCAAAAACAAATACATTTTTAACAGCCCCTTTTCACCACCTTAAAAAAAAAAGAAAAAGATGCACACACAGAGGAATTGATAGGTGGAACCGAAATATTAATTTTCCAACAAGTATCCGATTCTGGAATTGGAATTGATTTTCGATTCCCAACCGTCCTGCAGCCAGTCAGAGCGGGTGTTTGGTCACCTTTAGATGTGTCTGCGCTGGAGCTGGAGCAAGCGGCGTTTAGTTGAGTGTCCTGCGGCTCGGAGACGGCCGTCTGATCGACTCCCTCTGCGTTCATCTGAGCGCCTTCAATCTGCTGCGTGTGCATCTGCACAGAAGAGCTCGTTAGTGTGAGTGAAACGAGCAGGGCCATTTCCAGGCATAGGTCAACCAGTTAACATAACACTGCATTTTAGTAAAAATCCACCAGTTGAATATTAGCATAACAAAGATCAACTTGTAAAAATCTTATCAGAAATCCAAATATTCTGTGTATATTATACATTTTAAAAATGATGCCATTAGCAAAATAACGAAGTGTTGGGTTGATTACCACAACCAAATTTTAGAAAACTTTTCTCCAGAAAACAGGATAAAGTGTTACGCTCACATGTGGAAATAAAATCTAAAGGTCAGTAATATATCTACATCTATCTATATTACAAATAATCATATCAAAGCATTTGTTTTTTAACAGAATTGAGAAAGGTTTACTAATTTCAAAACTGTATCTAAACATGTTATTTTTGTTTGGCAATTAATTTATTTTATTTAATAATTATAATTTAATATATAGTGATTTAATAAAGCATATTGAAGTTTAAAAATATAAATAGGTAAAAAAAAAAAAAAAAAAGGCTCCTGTTGCATTATTGAAAATGAATTTCTTATTTTATTGCAGGTATTGTTAATTTATTTTTCATATAAGACAGAATGATCATAAACGGCCCTGATGATCAACAGCTTGAATATTAGCGATACGTAGTACAGTACAGCAAGCAGAGCACTTATATCATACACACGTCAAAGATGTGGTAGATAACTAGAGTTCTGTTATCACATCACATAAATACCAAACTCTCTCAGGTTCCAGAGCGCCATTCAGTACGAGACTGATGTCACACAGTCAGCTACATTATATTTATAATATACGTGTCTGTCAAGCTAATGTTCCGTCTAACCCATCGCACTGACGTCAGTGTTGCAGTGTGACTGTAAATGATTACGACAGCATCTGTTCACCTGCGTGACTCTGCTGATCCTGCGTTTGAGCTCGTCCGCTGTCACGCTGCCGGCGATCACCTCCAGAGGAACGCCGCTCTCTCCGATGAAGAAGCTGGACGGGATGCACACCACCGGATCTGATGAGCTCAGAGTTAAAGAGCCAATCTGATCTATAATAACATTAGACTGAGTCTCTGCAGAGCTGTGCTGTTAGCAGAATAAACCAGAGTCAATATAATAAACACGTCTACTGCGTGAGCATATCAGCGTGACTGGAACATGTGACTCCACAGCTGAGGTCTTATTGCTCATGAGTTTGTTTTGCTTCTGTTATAATCACACTCAAGAGCATGCTGTTCACATATAAAGTCTGGTTTGCAGTAACGTTCAGTCCTAAAATCAACACGCCTTTCAGGCTCAATGAGGATGAAATCAGAAAACAAGTTTGACGCGTTTAATCTCCTCTACAGTAGAATATTCTGTGTAGAATTCAAAGAGGACAGAATGAATGAAACCAGGCTTCATTCAAACCAAAACATATTTACTCTGTGTCTGAAGACTTCCACTATTCTCTATATATCAGGGGCTTTCAAACAGGGGTCCGGGGCCACGAGGGAGAGCTAGGGTTAGGAAGACGTTTACAGAGAAAGAATGTTAAATAATGTAAATAAATAATAAGAAAGTTGGGTTACAATTTATTTTAAGGTGTCCTTGTTACAGTGTAATTATACATTTAAGTACTGATTAATATGAATTAATTACATGTACTTACTGTATGGTTATGATTAGGGTTTGGTTTAGGGTTACTTGTGTGTAATTATGCATAATTAACTGTTATTATAATAGTAAGTACATTTAACGTGTGTAACAAGGACACCTTAAAATAAAGTGTTACTAAAAGTTGATTAAATAAGTTGATTAAAATTAAAAAAATACATAAAACATCTAACAGTACAGTGCCATAGTGAGTAGAAAAAAAAAAATGTTGTAGAAATGAAATTTTCCAAATAATATTTTACACATACTATAACAGATTTTAATTTTAATATTATACTTTGAGATAATTCATCCATAAATGAACATTCTGTCATCATTCACTCTCCCTCAAGTTGTACCAAACCTGAATGAACTTCTTTCTCCTGTTCAACACAAAACAAGTTATTCTGAAGAACGTGGACCAAACCAAAGAGTTGCCCACTGACTTCCATAGCAACAACAATAATAATAATAATAATAATAATAATAATAATAATAATAATAATAAACTCTTTGGTTACCAACATTCTACAAAATACCTTCTATTTTAATTAGGTCTTTATACATTAAAATATATAGTGGCCTTTTATATTTTAGGATGATGGTCCCGTGAGGATGATGTTTTTCTGGGTGTCTGTGGCATTTAACAGATTAAAAACACCTGTTATATGAAGTGGACAGCGTGTCGTTCACTATATAGGAGGGAGTGTGGGGCTTCAAGCGCAGGTGGTCTTTATAATTAATGTGTGTCTCCTACACTTTCAAAACACCACAATTCATCCGTCTGTCCTCAGAACAGCAGCAAAGGATACAGATCTGTGAGAACTGGACACACGTTTCACTGCAGGAACAAGAGAGACGGACAAATCAATCAATGGAATCAGTGAGACTCTGGATCTGATGCTCAATCGCTCGCGTCTCACCTCTCAGCGTCCACTCGAATGGCCACACAGCAGTTCTGAGCCGCTTCAGACACACTGTCCATCTCCCAACTGGACATCAGCTGAGCGGACTGCTCATCACTCCCTGCACACACACACACACACACACACACACACACACACACAGAGGGGACAGTCAATAACACACACTCATAATACATATACACACACTAAACACACTAATGCAGAGACAGACAAGTGTAAATAAAGAGAGACGGGAATATATGACAGACAGACAGACATTAGAATATTAACACACTCTCTTCAAACACACACACACACACGTTTACTTGGCTATCTAAATCAGGACATTCCATAGGCGTAATGGTTTTTATACTGTATAAACCATATTTTCTATCACCCTACACCTAAACCTACCCCTTACCCCTTTTTCTCTATTTCTGTCACCGATGGAGTTTTGGTTCTCTGGCTTGTTTAGTTGGGGACATTTAATTTCCAGCGATATCATCGACTTGATCGCACAGATACTATTAGAACTGAACTGAGCTGAACGATAAGATCACTGAATCAATGATGAACTGACTGTAACTGAAAATAGAGTGTTTACTGTTGTCCTTCAGCATTATTACACACTATTTCTCACTGTATAGCTGCTTTGACACACTCTGTATTGTTAAAAGCGCTAGATAAATAAAGGTGACTTGACTTACAGAAAACTTTCTGTATTTTTACAGTTAAAAAAAAATATATATATCTTTATTTTTTACTTTATTTTTATACCAGTTTTACAAACGAGGACGGTTTTGTCAGGTTTAGCTCACTTTTGGGTACAAATTTATCCCCAAAATATGGTTAGGTAGATACACACACAGACGGGACAGTAAATACCACACACACACTCACAGAGAGAGAGACACACACACACACACACACACACACACACACACTCACAGAGAGAGAGAGAGAGAGAGACACACACACTCACAGAGAGACAGACACACACACACACACTCACAGAGAGAGAGACACACACACAGACACAATCAAATACACACTCACACGGTGACGGGACAGTAAACACACACACACACACACACACAGAGAGACACACACACGGTGACGGGACAGTAAATAAACACACACACACACACACACACACACACACACACACAGAGAGACACACACACGGTGACGGGACAGTAAATAAACAAACACACACACACACACACACACACACACACACACAGAGAGACACACACACGGTGACGGGACAGTAAATAAACAAACACACACACACACACACACACACACACACACACACACACACACACACACACACACGCGGTCAGTGTGATGAAATGATGGAGTGATCGGGTTGTAACTGGATCAAACGCGTTCCTGAGGTAAAGATTATAACGAAAGCGCTGCTGAGAGTAATTAAGCGCTGCTGAGAGTAATTAAGCGCTGCTGTTAACTCATTAACCCGATGAAGACCAGCCTCATCATCACCTGTCATCGACACACACTTCACACACACTACAGACCGAACCGAACCGAACCGAACCGTGTGTGTGTGTGTGTGTCGATGATGGCGGTCAGTACCTGTGATCACCACCACAAACACACATCTGCGCTGCTTCGCCGCCGCGATGGCCGCCGGGATCGAGCCCTGGAACCAGCGCATGATGAAGATGAGGATGATGAAGCTCTGCTGCTGCGCTGCCCAAACACTCGACGACTCACAGCTGCCGGAAGCTACGCGCGGAACACGGAAGCAGTTCGACGCGAGGAACTCTGGGAAATGTAGTCCGATCGCGAGGCGCAGCGTGGCGAGTGACGTGTTTTCATGTTAAACGAATAAACTCAGTTATATGAAGTAAACCGTGGCTATAATTTAATGTAGCTTTGTCAGGAACTCTTTATTTTTAATATATGAATGGCATAAACCCCAAACCGAAAGGGGTCTGAAATTATTTTATAACATTTTTTACGTTTTTATTGCATAAACAAAAGACAGTAATGCATAAAATAAAAAGGAGAAGTTTAAAATAAATATAAGTTATATATTATTTGAATACACTGGCTGGATTCGGAACAGCATGCTCTCTATTTATTTATTTACACATTGTGTTGATTTTTTTGTTGATTTCCA